>JAHZNE010003249.1:0-18198 GCA_027744055.1 Callyntrura sp. NNG-2020
GTCAGAAACAAGTCAACAACGTTTCTTTTGGTTTGTTATGCTTACAATAATTACAATTAATTATGTACCGTGAAGTGAGTAGTGAACTACAAAATCAAAGATGCTATGTTTTTTGTTTTTAAAATTTCTATCTGATTGCTGATATGCATATACGTTGTTGGAAAACCTAACGTGCACAAAAAAAAACAAAAATTTCATCCGAAATCGTCCTATACTTTTAGCAGGGAATCTTACATTTTTAAATAAATTAAGAACGTTTTTAAACTCTGTAGAAGTTTAAATCGTATACGGGTGTGTTGACGTGATAAGGTGCTATATTTAAATTATTAACTTTAACTACCTGTACGTTCTGTTCTAAACACAATTACACAATCAAGTATTTGCCCTAAACATAACGTAGAATGGTTGCACGCTATACACATTTTATTTTCGTTATAAAAATTGCTTGGTTATCATTTTCAAGCACAAAATACAAATACCATTGAAATTTTCTGTGCTTTATTGTAGGTGACATGATAAATACAAACCAGCTCAGAAAAGCTACCTAGTACACATGCATTTTTGTGTTTCTGTGTTATTGCATGTGTTATCTATCCTACACAGTAGTACTGTACAACAGTGTACAAAGAGGAATCCTTACTTCACTATATATAGTTATCTATCATCTTTTATTTCCTGTAAATTTTAATTGCATTTTTACAATATTGTGATTATACCAAACACAATTTTAACATCATTATTCGTCACTGAATATACGATATCTTCTAACCAAACACGTGAATATTGATACACACGCATGTTTGGAGGTTTAAAACACATGCGATGAGAACATTCTTGTATTTTTTAATAAAGTTGACACTTGACACCAGCAATCCTACAGTAAGCAAGATTTACTTAAAATTGTTCACACGCATTTAAAAATAGGTTAAATAAATGTGTATTGTAATCTATTTACTATTTTTACTTATTATTTTCATTATACTCAGGATATGCAAAAATGTTATAATGATTGATTTCTGATAAACTGTAACAAAGATTATAAATTAATTATTTGGTAAGTTACGTATGTATGAATTGCTTCTCATGCGTTTTATACCTCTATGGTGTATGTATGTATGTAAATGTAAATATACATTACTTTTACGGTAACACAAAATTCACTACGTTATTATTATTCTCTACTTTCTGTGAATATGTAATAATAATAGCAATAATAACATGGTGGCAATTCTAGCATATAGTGATATAGTCTCTAATTTTTCATATGTAAATATACAGAAATGTACCTAGATGTTTGTATATGACCGATTTACAACATGTACCATTAAAATTACTAATTTACAAGTATGAATTATGAAATAATTTAATTGTTCTTACCAAATCTTTACATCTTCTTAAACGAACTTTCGATTTACCATAAGAACATAATATTTTGTATACCTACACTATATATATTCATTTCACAAAAAAAAGACGAATAAATAAAATGTATAGTTAGGTATGCTCATTTTCATATAATTATGAGAAATATTTTCAAATGAAATCTAAATCACTTCAAGGAATGTTCAGGATTTAGACGCTTTCCTGTAATGTTAGTAGATTGCACTAGATACAGGGATTTACGCCCTACTTTATGTACCTACAGGTTATAGTCGTTTACAACGTCACGACTTTCTTTGTTGAACTGGAAGAACCATATATATTGTTCTAAGAATACAGTTATGTACCTTCTTAAAGTAACTATATATTCGGGTTTAATACATGTAAAAAATAATAAATTAAATTACATAGTTTATATCAGCTACCATTTTACCTTTTTGGCTTTGACAAGTAATATCAATATAGATTTAGGATAATGATAACAAGGAGGTGTACCGTTTTCAAAAAAAAATTATTAGATTTTGAAAAACTGATAAGTGCATTCGCATTGTCTCAGTATCATCTATCCATTTCGTAATAAAGTACCTAGTAATAATAATGTAAACGATATACAGGTAACAGAATCGTCTATAGGAGTATCGCAGACTACATGTAAGAGTTTTTACGTAAATCAACGTGTATATAGGCAAGTTACAATTATTTTAGTACTCTGCCTTTAAAAAGCGATTTATGAAGCGGTAGAGTACCAGTTGGCGTTTTTCAAATCTCCATACGGAGTGGGTTTACCAGGGTGATATAAATGGAATCCAGTGTGCGGTGGGGGGTAAAACTGAGATTGTGAATGATCAGTCAAAGGATTGCCATATTGAGATTCCAATGAGGAATGAGGATGGTATCCGTAAACTTGGGGTTTCAAAGGTAACGGTTGTGCAGGCCCATCAAGATATGATTGAGGTGGTCTAAAAGAAGTGCTGGTGGCACCGAGGCTAGATGCGGAGTCTCCATAACTGTTCCCTGGATCGGTTGAGTATGAAGGTTTGTCACGGGGAGAAACTGAAGCAGGAGGGGTCATTGCTGATTGATAGTCGTAGGAGGAGACGCTAGAGTAAGGGACGAGGGAAGGAAAGTCTCCGGTGGAGGCAGACTTTTGATGGGAGCTTAACATGAATTGGGATTCGCTGCCATACGTGTCGGAACCCGGAGGTGTGGGTAAAGCACTTTGTACAGTGCTCATGTCGGGATAATACGAACCGGCCCCTCGTGCTGCTACTACCGCCGCTGCTGCTGCAGCCTGTAATTATACAAAAAAAAGTTTAAATTTTGTGTAACAATGATTGGTAAAGAAAGCTTGTGAAAATATAGAATATACCTGTACATTTGCCCGTATAACACTTTCTCTGGAAGCACATAGTTGTCTAAGTAGGGCTGACACTGGAAGGCCAGGGCCAGACTGTGCACCTGCTCCAACCCACTGAATGGCAGAGCCTGCACGTGAGCCAGCTGGTTGACGAAGTAAGGAATCCGCACTAAAATCGATTCCTGACGTGACAATTGGAGGAACTTGGTCAACATCTCGTCCTGGAAGATGCTTTGACATTACTTGTTCCAAATCTTTCACGGACGAGCCACCCTATAAATCAAGAAAAGTAAAAAGTAGATGAAGGTGCGCGATGCAACGAGTTTAAAAGTGAGCGAAGAATGGTATTCTATGTCACTAAAAAGCACTTACAGATGCATCCCACGCTTGACTATGACTTCCCCCAGTTTTTCGCCACCGTGCCGTTTCAACGGAATTATCGGGGTCGCTACCACTGTTTGTATGCGGACTAGTTCCGCTTTCATGCCCTGAATTTCCATTAATCCCTTGACCTTGCCCGGAGGAAGATGCTGTGGCAGAGTTCACCGAGTTGGAAACAGGACTCTCCATCATATCATTTTGTACAATTATTTGCCGTTTATTGGCACATGGTGAAGAATGTGAATTGGAGGTGTTACTGGTGCCGCCATGTCCTCGGGTACTCGTCGACGAGTTTCCTGCATCCATGTGAAGTGCTGCTGCAGCAGAAATACTATCATCAATACTTGCCGTCGCCACAGACGCAGGATTTCGACTTGTTCCTCTATCCATTTTCCTCTTTCTCCCGTTGGATTTCCCGGAAACGACTGAAGAGGATGGAGGTGCCACTGGTGGAGGAGGTATCATTGGTTCCGAGTCCAAAGATCGAACTGACTGGGGAGTTCTCGGATGGTCTGAGGTTGATGTCGATATTGGAGTTAATGGTTGTGAATCCGGAAGCACCTGGTAATAAAGTAGTAAGAAAAAAGCATTATTACAAGAAACTTTTTGGAATACAAACTGCATTCGAATTTGACCATCTCTACACTGATGCTATACCTCCAAACTGCACCAAATTAATATGGAGACATGCCATGCCAGGGAAAGCGAAATTCGCCAGTAGCGTTTTATGATCCCAGTCATTTTTACAACTTTACAACTTATACGCCTATACAATCTGCTAACAAGAAGTAATAACGCACGCAAAGTTTTCTCTCAAATACTACATGGTCCACAAAAACGCCTCATGCACGTAACACCAGAAACTTCATAATAAATCCGTGGTGCATCGGTCTGTACACAAGGTCTGGAATCGACCAGCATTTTAAAATTCCAGGATACTGTTACAATTTAGCAATATTGATACCCGTTGTTGGTTACAGTGGTGAAACCAAGTGTTCCATTTGTACAGACCTACCATCATGGTATTGTTGGGCACATTTGCTTGTTCTTTCAACTGATCGAAAGTAATAAGTTGTTCTATTGTGTATCTGTAACGTTTGTAACGAAAACATATGTGTATGATCATCACGTATTTTATTACAAGCTTGTGACACGTACTTAATGAAATTTCGGGTCACGATTCAACCTCATCCTACACACGCAGTGTAGTTAAAAGAGAAGTTGCGTGCACGTGAACAGTGCTATATACTTCCTTTTTACAATATGAATGCTGTCTATGTACTTGCTGGTCATCGTCAGCTTTGGATTTAAAGAAAACATTTCCGCATGAACTTTGGTCTTCGCAAGTTTTCTTTTTCTGCCAAAAATAAATGTGTGAAAGACGATTTGATGCACTGTAAAAATACCGGATAAACAGATTTCTAAATGGGATACTTTCACCATTACGATATTACGACGCGCACCATCTCTGTACTGTACTTTGCCCCAATATGATGCGCATCCCTATTCCAATCCCGTAAAAATATATGCAATGTTCTGGGTAATAATGTGCAACCTGTAAGAAAGCTTTTTTTTCTACTCGGGGCGAATCACTTATGTCTCGTTAGAAATAGGAGAGAGGGTGTTGCGGCTGCATTTCCTAGTATGAAGCTTGTGTTGGTTGATAACTGATACTGTTAAGAAAGACTTACCGTGCTGGTTTCATCAGACAGTCGGTTGGATGTAGATCTTTGGTGCACGAGACCAGCATTTGGAGCTCTTCTTTCACGACCAGCGCAACTATCCCGTATATCAGGTGACCTGTCTGACCCTGCTCCTGAACGTGCTCCAGGGGATTTAGTGGAATCATGGTGATGGGGCCCACCCATTCCATCGCGGCTGGGACCGTTTCCATCTACGGAAGCATAGAGAGAGATGTTATATCTCGTAAATCTTCTGGTGTGTGACTTGTACATGCACAATTTTTAACGCGATACTGTATATGTACAACAGTAATATATTTTGTTGTCCATTTTGATACAGTTTATATATAAATTGGGTGGCATTTCAATTACCTGAGGAATCTTCGTCTGGCGATTTTCTATCGGTATCATCCAACAATACTTCTCGTTTGACAGTTGGTACAATGTCCTGCTCCAATTGGCAGCAGTCCATAACCACATGTGAATACTCTTTCGCACTGCAAATTGAAAAATACGTTTTAGCTGGCTGACGACATGTACGAAAGACATAAACAATGCAAAAGGCAAAAAAGCAAGGAGGGTTTTCCTTAGTCTTAGGCAAAATGTGAGAGTTTCACTGCTTTTGTTACTCACCTCATGATATAGTTAACACATATGATACTTTGCTCATCAGAATTTTTAGTATTGCAAACGACTGTGGCGCACGTTTGCAGCCAGGTGTAACCTCCATTTTTGTTCATCAATCTGTAATACTGACTCATTACTTGTCCCTTGCTCAGTACTGCAATTCAGAAAAAAGATGATTCGGCATTTGTTACATTTGTGCATAAAAACAATAACCACGCGCAGGCACTTTTGATTGTAAATAATTTATGTGAACTTGAAAAAATGTAGACCTGCTTACTTGTAATTTTTACGAATGATCACGGTTAAAGAAAAATATTGATACAGCTACAGCAAACTACGGGGGCAATGCATAGTAGAGTAGTTCTTATAAGCCTAATAGCAGTATTCTATGTATGATGTACGCGAAGAGTAAATATAAATTCAATTCAGTGCAAAATTGCGTCTATTCTGAAAATACACGGAACGTTTATTCAACAACTAATCGAGAGAACCACATAATCTCGCCGCAAAAATAATTAAAGTTTATAAAAAAAATCCACTCTGTCAGTAATTTTCATTTTATTCTTGGAATGCATTGGTACTTTGCTGATAGCTTTTCTTCTAAATATACAAGAATCAATTATTGGAACAGGTTATTATGAAAGGAAATAATAATTACGGTGGTGCCCATCAAACACGTCGTATGAGTTAATTACCACCATGTTACATGATGAGTATTTGTAATAGTGAGAAAGTTTTATTTCAAGGAAGTCCAACATTGTTAGTAGTGGGTAAACTTAAAACATTTTTATGAACTTACAATCAACATGGCATTTCCTCAGCTTGCTCGCGTCCTCTGCATGGCATATTGCATACAAATTTCTCCCCATCAGTTCTTCTGGCGCGTATTCCAACAACTCAGCAACTCTGAAAAAAAATACAAGAAAATTGAAATGGTAATGATAGCAATAAATGTCAAGATGACATACAATTTGCGAAACAATTCTTTTGTGATAGTGATGACAAGTTGTAATACACAATTAATTGTAGACGCGCTACGGTAATACTAATGTCCACTTATGTCGTCGACACTAGGCCATTGAACGGCAACAGCAGTCCACAAAAATTTGAGGGCACTGATGTCATTAAATTAGTTACCTAACGAATTGGATTTGTGCCATTCTGTCATAATGTGTACAAATTAAAGTGCCGTAATAACTTCTTGCAAACGCCATATTTAACGAATTACGTCAGTTGGCTGGAAATCAATTTAGCTGCCAAACGCATAAACACAATGTAATATTTTGACGCTGAAGCGGTGCCAAGAATGAAATTGGTTTGTAATTTGTATATTTACCAGGTGCCAGGTGTATAACACCATTACATACAACCTGCAGGTAATTATTTCCTAGTATTCTAATTAAAGCGTCATCACCATCAGTGTCAGGTTCAATGATATCAATTTGAAATAACTTGTGAAAATTGAAGGGGGAACTGTGGACGGGGCTTTTTTATGTAGCCATTTGTGGAAAACCATAATTTTCAGAGGCATGATCATCCTTCCCCTTGTACTGAAGAAGCGAAGAGCTACCCTGTTGAAGTGGTGGTAACACTGCTGCTGGTTAACCAAGTAACAACAACCACTACCACAAACAGTAATTACTCATCATCGAATTATTATTATTGTTATGTGCATATAATCATCACCGTCGTCATCATCATCACAACAGCGAACATATCACTCGTCACTCTTCGCAAACATTCCCCTGAACTGGGAGTGAACAAGAATTAGTGTTTGTAGTAAGTAAGCATGTATTATTATGCGTAGGTACCTACAAGAAGCTGAAAACCAAACCAGATTTTTGTTACAGAAAATAGCTAGTTTAATTTTTCTCATCGATCGACTACAACAAGATGATGATGATCCTGGCAAAGGGTTTAACCTGCTGCTCGTTTTGAATAGTTTTTTTATGCTGTAAACGCAAACGAACCAACACACCGTGTAAAATATCAAATGTTCACAATGAAAAACTGTACAACGGGTTGAGAAGGACATGCTATGTAGAAAAGTGGGCATTGCATTAGAAAAACTCGATGAAAATAACAATTTTCTTCGGTACTCTCACTCTCACTCAATGAATTTTCAAGGCTCATGGCTCATGGTTAAATAGACAAGGCTGTCATATCAGATTTTCCATTACAGGAATGATGATGATACCTGGCGCTCCATTATCCCTTGCTAACCAACGGGAGAGAGAGAGACCATTAAGTACCTACTGCCTAGCTAGCTGTATTTTAAAATTATGTATCTGATTTGTGATCAATTTCAGCAGACCGTAAACTTTTCTTGTCTCGGTTTCTGCCGCATTTGTCTACGTCTTTTTTCCGATGATTAGAGGAGACTGTGCATACTCCCTACCTCGAGACAGCGCAAAGACGACATGTTACCGTCGTCGGTGAGTAACGACTAACGACATGCTTCCCCATTTTCTTCCTTTTTTCAGGTAATTCTCTGCACAATGCACACACACACACTAAATAACTGACCGTCATCGCTTACTTGTCTGTATAGATGATGATGTGATGCGAGTCAAATATTATTACGATAATTGGGCTACAAGATAAGGATGATTACAATACCACGTTTGCAATTTCAATGTTTCCAGCAAACCTAGTAATCTAAGTCTCCACACTGCTCATCCACTTTCCCTTTGGCTGTTGTGTTATCGTTTTTGCTGCTGTGTGTGTGTGTGACTTCACATTATTATTAAATGTATGCATATAAATTCAAGATTACAAAGGTGATAACAAATTGAGAGGGAGTCGCTGTGAAGAAACAGAAAAAAAAAGAAAACTGGATTCTCTCGATCTCATTCGTACCTATACCTGCATGAAAACCTCAAGGAGTTAAGTATAGTACACATTAGTAGTCGGCTATTTGAACCCTCTTATTTACAATTTTTCGTAAAAATTATAATAATATTGCATTATTCAAGCCTTTGGCGTTGTGGAGTTAATACTATGCTGCTAACAACGGTAGGTATTGCTGCAGTGTTAAGATTCTCACCACTATTCAACATAGCGGGCTTCCTATGAATGGCATGGTGTGGTAACAAGAGATCTTTAAACTCAAGCTTTTTTACGCTTGTTACAATTACAACTTTAGTTGGAAAATCATATGGTCTGATTCGTAAATCGAAATGGAATTAATTATGTATGTAATCTTCAAAAACTGGAATCGACTTAAGTAGGCATACAAATTAAATATGAGTACAGAGCAAACACAACAACAACGTCTGTATTTTTTGCTGCAGTGCAGTTAAAGAATCAATTTTTTTTACAATTTGAGATAGTAAACAAAAAATATGATTATACAAAGCATGTTAACCATAAAGCTGACTTTCAAAGCTTTTGTGTCATCGGGCTTGCATATATGCATGCTCATACAAACCAGGCAAATTGCTGTGTTTTCACATACTAGGAGTATTAGTACACTGACGATTTTTTATTAAAGCTCGTTATGAGAGCAGGAACATAAAGCTATAGAGAAAACAACGCGAGTTTAATTTCCTTTAAATGGTCCCAAGGGAAAACACAAAACGACACCACCAAATCTACTTCCTTGCGCGTCTGCTGCTGCTGCTGCTGTAACTGGGAACTTTCTTTGTGCACTTGTTTCATTATTACACATTTCTCATAAACCATGCATATCTCTCGATTACACTGGTAAAATATATAAAATGACACTTCTCCTGTCTGCTTTTGTAAGTATCGAAACCGATACGAGCCAACTGTACACCCACCTAAACTCCAATTTTAACGGGTAAGATAGTAGCTACCAGCTAGCTACAGCTCTCTATTCTGCTTCCCTTTTATAATTCATCCCATTCATAAACTTCTTGCTGATAAAGTTAAACTTGAACTAGTTTAATTCAATTTGCATAGATACATTTCATGGCTTTACTTCTCTTGCAATTACGGCAGCAGCAGCACAACAAGCGATGCAGCAATTATTCCATTTCGGTTTGTTTCTCACCATCTTTTGCATACTACTACTTGTGTGGTGTGACACAAGCCCCTAATGAAATGGTAAATCACTGTGAGTTACACTGTACTGTAGAGGCATGTTTTATTTATTGCGTCGTATAGGGTCCAGCTAGACAGAATAAAACAGATAAGTCAGCCCTCTCTCTATTCCATATCGCGTCTACGGCTACAGACAACTTTGTTTCTAGTTTAGTTACTTTCGCTTCTTGTTTTGCTCAAAAACCATTAAAGCCACAAGGTACGAATAATTAGCTGTCAGATTAAAATACGCTATAAACACCTAGACGTCCGTATATACTTCAGTATACTTATGCACCATTCTAGATAAACACAGGAAAATGCGATGTATTATATTTTCTCGTACATAGCTACGCATGCTTGCAATGTATCATAAATTTCAGCAAAAAATCCCAACTAACCCTATATCCCGAGGATTTAAAATGGCATCCTCGCTTCGTTAGCGTTGACTTCATTCGGATGCAAAATGCTCGGTCGAGGCCTTTGAAACCAGAGGAGCTACTGAGGGACATCACTGTTGCAACTGTAAAGAAAGTAAAAAAACACACATGAAATTGCAATTAAGCGTGTATGTGTAATCAGAGACCACGTGAGTATAATGATATATACGAGATTGTGTGTACGATATATGAAATTACAATTTAATTTAAAGATTATAAAAAAGCGCTTTTAAAGAGAAATTACCATAATTTATACACACAAATGGATTCTCTCACAAAATGAGGTTTCTTCCAATATCTAATCGGACGGTGTTCGTATGACGGGTACGAGAAATTAAATTGCCATTTTTCTAACATTTAAGTCCCCTCTTCTGGCAAACTTGATCGATATTTGATCTTCCTCTGTGATGAGATTTTGACTTGGGGGACATACATGTTATTCATAGTGTCAAATGTAAAGTAAGGTACGTATTACGAAGAGACCGTATCATCATCAAACGAGTCGACTGCCTGAGAGAAGAAGCACCTCACATGAGTGAGATTATACCACGTTGTTAAAAATTGGAATGCATAGTTTGTAAGACACGCACACAACGATTCTGTCGGTACTCTTGTCTTTCTTGATAAGAATATTGATTAGATTAAACTGCTCAGCAGTAAAGAAAGAAGTTGAATTTGCCAAGAAGCGGTGCAATTGTTGGAAATGATAAGAGACAGAGAGAACGGAGAGAGAACGACGTAAAATGCGATTTCCTTATCCAGCCAACACAACGCAAAATTGTGTTCCACTCGACTCCGATATACGCGATGAATAACCCGGAGGTGAGTCTTTAAAGGTGGAATTATAGTCGTGTGAACTCAATCCGATAAGGTATTATGATGATGCCCTCTGCTGCCATTATTTCACGGTTAACTTTGGTGTTATTGCGTTGCCGGAGCCCGAAAAAAAACTCTTTTGACTTTTGGCATTGGCTAAGCTATTTAGTTTATACAGCTTCTGTGTCTTATTGTAGAACCGCTCTCTCTCTACCTCCGGCATCATACTACCCCTCTGTCTAGTGTCTCTTGCATTATCCTCTTCTTGTCAAGCCTCATGAGAGGGGAGCACAGTGCATCATCAACTAACCCGTGTACATATTAAGCCAACTAATAACTTTCCTGGCTCCAACTATCCCTATATAGGTATATCCAGTACACCTCTCGTGTGATAAGTAAAAACAGACTAACTAAATGGAATTTATACTGCTTGTCTGTTTCCAGCGGATATACATAATACGTACATCGTACATATCGTCTTTGTATTTCTTATAACGACACAAGATTTCCTCAGAGACTTTTTACGTGTAAAAGTCACGTCTCAGGGTCTCCTCTAAGAATTCGCCATCAATTCCGTAGCCTCTGACACGGATCACCAATTTCCTTTCCTTTTTGCCCCGTCGTCCATATACACATGCATATACACAGATAAATAAGAGAATTACGTTCTGCCAACTTCTCTTTGAGAATAATATGCACCCTGACTAGTCTTGTTTTGGTAGTAGTTACAAGAATAAACCTGCTTATATATCTCTCCTACAGACAGATACCCAAGACTGCATAATGTACGTACACACAAAGAGAGAGAGACACACGGGCTTTTCCAGAAAAATTCCGGGGAATCAGCAACAACAAGAAAGAATAAGGAACATGAATGTTTGGTTGATGTTGAACCTGCATCTCATCGCAGGATGTGTGAGGAGTAAAGCAGGAAATCCAGAGATATGAAAAAGAAGAGGAGAGAGCGAGAAGAAGAGAGTGTTTAAAAAGGGAAAAGGTAGTAGGTATGAATGGATATTGCAGCATCACATCTCGTATCTTCTTCCTTTTTCTCCCCAAAGCTCTACTCTCACTCGCAGCTTATTTGGCATTGTTCACACGTACTAAAACATGAGATATGAGGCTCGTCTCAAGATAATTCGAATCACGAAAAATGACACTTTCCCCGTTACTCTCCGCACAGAGATCTTATTACTCCAGGAGAGGAAGAGAAGACCTTGCTGGGATGGCAAAGCGGCATGAGTGACGACGAAGAATGTACGTGTATGTCTACTGGGATGATGAAAAAGTGGATATTTCTTTCTAGATGCATACATTACATCGACACACTACACACAGTGAGTGTGTACACAAAGTAGGGATACGTTATGATGAGGGTATACTTTGCTTTGGCTCTTTAGACGGCACCATTTCCATTCTTGCATTCAGAGAGAACAAAGATCGCATGAAAAATGCAATATAACCTATCATCTTCAGCTGTGAGCTTATAAAAATGAGCTCTTTGGCTTATATCTTATTATATCATTCTTTCCTCGCCTACATTTGCACGCACGCACTCTCTACAAGAAGGAAAAAGAGAAAGGGGGACGAATACTTGTAGAAATGAGGAAAGCGTACACACACTGTGTATGACAATAAGCGATGACCGCTTCACCCTGTGATTTTTCTTTGTTTCAAGCGCGAGGTACACAAGTGACTTGTCCTCAGCTTTACATTGTCTTCTATTTATACATATCCTACAAGTATTTGTGGACTCAAGCAAGTATCAACGAATAAAAATTGCAAAGAGGAAAACGAGTTTATAGGTTCTTACCATCGGGATTATTGGTAGCAGAACTGGACGAGTTATCCTCTGACCCAGCAGGTGAAGGAACATTAGCACCAGGACCATGTGCCAAACCAAGCCCTAATTGTTCCGCTAGTTCGGCATGATCTTGTTGATGAATATAATCGAATACACTACTCCCCGTCATTTCCACCTGGAACATTTTAAAAACAAATATATTATAATTCAAAGGTAAAAAATGGATATGCATGCAAAATGCCAAGAATGTGCCAGTGAACAGAGAGAAAAGTCTATTAAAACACGATTGAATAATTTTACAAATTGATGGGAATGAATGCTCCCTCTGTGTGTGTGTAGTAATAACAAGGCACATCACTATGCATCATGATGTTACTAGAACAAAACAAGCCAATTTTCAGTACACTGATCACGAATCATGTTAAACATGCCGATGTCTTTTCTTCGTGATAAAGGCCGATGATGACGATGATCAAAGAGAGATGATGGGAATGACGAGTTGACTAGATTGTTAATTAACTTGTGCGTAGGTATGCGCATACATGTGTGAGAGAGCAGGCGGGTGTGTGTGTGTGTGTGTGTGAGGATTTTAATCGTGTGGTGTATCTCAATTGCTTTCTCCACAAGAGTATTATTATTATATGTTTCCTTATAATAAAATCGCATTGTTCGGCAAGGACCAAACACACATTTTACTCACAATATCTCATCTCATCATTCCCCGTCATCAAGCTTGTTGTATGATTATTACAATCGGAACAGGCAAGGCATGTCTTGGAATTTTATCAACGTACTACACGATGATGATGATGACAAGAGTGCTCTGTGTTGTACACTTGAACTCACCTGTGATAAACCTAGATATATTGAGACCGTCTCTGAAATGTAAAGGAAACGACCATCTGCTGCCAATGCGAATGCGAATCCATCCAACGACTGCGTCACACACAAAAAAAAAGAAAACCAAAATACATTATTTTCATTATTATTTTGTACAGAACGTCTCCCGAATAATAATAATAGTAATAACTATGTTGTTTTATATTTTACATCATAATTATGCCTGTGTAGACACGGCTGACACGAGTAAATGGGGAAATAATATGGTTCATCAGCACTGCTGTGTAATACACAGCATGGCAAGAAAGGGGACAGGAGAAAGAGTTATTGTGGAAAAGGCTACCTACTAACTACACATCCGAAACGAACTTGATCATCACATTACCAATATCATCATAACACATAGTTTTCATGTCTACTTATTAAAAATGGTTTGAAAGTTAAATTGCATCCCTTCCACTTTGTATCCACTCCTCAATTTCATTTTAATTGTAATTGTGATAATTATCCAAATGCACAGAACGATACGACTACGAATAGTTGCAACCCACTATCAAATATGATAATAATGACATGAAGTGTAGATACCTACACAAAATCCTGTTTTTTTCTTTCCTTCTCTATCTATCTACAAACTTTTTACTGTCTGTGCACAAGTTCAAAATATATGAGCTGCTCTGATATGAAATAGTTTCTTCAACATTCACAGGAGGACTATTGATGGTGTTGGGCAACAAGGAATAATAAAACTTGCAAAAACTAATTTACATGGCTTACGGCATCTGAGATGAGAATCCGGACAAAAATATATAATTTTAACCTTTTTCGACATTAACTTTTCTTACCGGCCAGCATCACTCTACCTTTATCAGAGGAGAAGTGAGAGGGTATAATGTGTGGAGCCTGTGTCTGTATGTGAATTGTGAATGATAACAAATTTTTATGTATACATTTATATATGTGTATCACATTTTCCTCGAAAAATTAATGGAAGTCATAAATCAAACGTAATCTAAGAAGAAACCCCTAAAGAAATATTTGTTGGATTTTTCACTACTACATATATATTTTTCATTTCTTCAAGCTACACGAATAATAATGATATTTTTTGCTCATTTTGAGACATAATATTTATGATTTGGTTATTATTTAATATCTACTACTCCTCCAGATTTCATTTCCACCAACTGTCAGAAGAAATGAATATATTCACATTTTTGTTGTACGTAACACCGGGTGAATTCGGAAGCCATTCGTCTTGTTAAAAAGAGTAGATATCTTCTGTCGTACGGCTGATTATGTCAAAAAGAGGAAAATACATCCATATATATATAATATGCAGAATTGCAGATACATATATTATACTACTACTGACGACGGTAAAATGGGTGGGCAAAAGGCTTTCTACACCGACGGTGAATTGGGTAACTACCCACAAACAAATAACTTGCTATCTTGAAATGTTTCATCTGAAAACTTGTACGCACCACCACCTTCCGCTGTATTCTGTGTTAATGCTGCAAAAATATGCATAAGAAATTATTACCTATTCTCCTGCTGGATTCTCACTTCTCTCCCTTTCCCTACTTTTTGTTCACTTAAACTACCTAATTCGTTTAATGACAGCTTTCAGCAGTTGACTTCAATTAGAATAATCATCGTCAAGGAATGAAAATGAAACGATTGTGTAAAAATTTGTAGATACGACCTAATCATATTATGCGCATATAGTGTGGCCGGTTACACCAGATTAAGCAAAAGATACACAGCTGGACGTGTATAATAAGGGAAAGGAACAATTTACTGATGTTTTGATATGATACGACGTGTGATGAAAAACTCGCAATCGTACATTTTGAAGTTATACCTCCTCGAAAAACAACAGTACTCCACTCACCACCACCAACTAACTACATTTGTACCTGGCAGTAGTATTTAGATCAAGCAAGAAAAAAAACATGTGTAATGTAAATGCAATGGGTAAAAAAACTCTCTCTACTCTCCACCACAGACGCTGATTCATACTACTTCGTTTAAAACTATGTGGCAAGTAGTAAAAGGGATAATTTATTGCTCTGGTGTTAAAAAGATAGTAATCTCTAATTCATTCTTGCCCTCTCTCTTCTGAACTATAAATGCCTCAGTTTTTCAACGTTCCTACTTTGCTACTCCTTCTTCTCTCTACTAGATTTAACATAATCATTAGCATAAACATGAATCCGTAACACGAATGTGTTAGTTGCTGGCTTGTACCAGCAGTACCACCACCACCATCACCGCACAACTACCACTATCACCACCACCGTGTGGAGGAAATACCGCTTACCTGGAGGATATGAGTTCCTTGATGTTGCTCAAAGAGATCCAGGGTAACATTACCGGAGGGGCGAGGTCTGACACTTCCTGCAATCATAAAAAATAAAAATACACCATTAAAGTAAAAAATGGAGAGTGAGAGAGAGAGAGACAGAGAAAAAAGTCATAAGATATCGGAAAGTAAAAGGAATAACCCACACGTTACTCACATTCACGGCGCATTTGGGAAAATACGGTGGTTGCGACGCAAAAAATTGTACAGTGTACATTATTTATAGATGTATTATATTTCTTTCAAGCTAATTTTTATGGGAATCAAATGAGTTGCGCCACAGTGAATTATTACGAGCGTGCAATTTTATGAAGGATTATATTAATTAAATTATTTAAATGAGTTCATAAAGTAAGGTAAGTGTACGGGTAGGAAATCGTAATTGCCATTTAAATTCAATGCAAGATTCCCTTTAATGCTTGGTTTTGTTGGTGGCTCTAATTTTATGACTCTTTAATAGGCAATAAACACACCCAGTATGGCTAAAATAAATTTATTTGATGATAGGTGTTAGCGTTTGCTGCTGCTGCTGCTGCTGCTGTGGTTTGATGGGTACGTAAACGTGCACTTCATCATCCCAGGTTTTTTGTGCTGCTTTCTTATCTGTGCAAAAAATGCATTTCGTTTTGACACCCAGTGTGATGTGGCATCATCAACATGGGGGATCTTGCAACATGAGATTTCTGCATTTTTATGGTATAGTCTGTCAATTTTAATTAAAAGTGTAATTTTATCTAACTGTAGAAGTAAAAGGGTGACGAGTGACAGTTGAACTGTGTCAAAAATAAGCACGTATCGTATAGTTAAATACACAAAGGCGAAGAAATAAGTTGAGTAACCTGTCAAAAATGATGTCAGCGCAGCAGAAAAACGTTGAGTAGGTGCGTACAAATTATAGGTGAGTGTACACACGTACTTCACTGTAAAAGTGTAAAACGAAAAGGTGAAGTTGGATGTGTGTACCTACTACCTACAAACGCATTTAAATTAAAAGATAGGAAGGCCCTTTATATGTAATACACGCGGTACAATATAGTAAAAGTGGAATTTAGTTACGTGAGGGGTGAGAGGGTGTATACCAAAATGAAGTCTGTAATTATGATAATCGCCACTATTCTTCACGGAAAGCACACACACTTGTATATACACAAAAACAGTACTTCACGGAAAGCACACACACACACTTGTATATACACAAAAACAGTTTCTTTTCTCTGGTTGTTAACAGAAGCTACCACCACCAACACAACCACGGGAAAAACAAGAAAACATCTGTATTTTCCCAGTTGTTTTACCATGTTAATCTGATAGGCAGCGCTCTCAAGCTGTAAGTTAGTATATATAACCATTTGCATAAAAGGTTGGATTAGCCATTCATCATTCTTTCTCTTTATCAAATCTTGACAATGGCAAATCAAGTCCAATGAAAGTTGATCGGGCAGCCAGAAACCTTTCCTTTACGAATTTTATGGTGGCTCAAATTTAGCCATTTTGATTAGTATTTTTAGTACTATTCATCATGCGAGAGGTGAAGTACAGTGTACTGTCGGGTATGTTCTTAAATTTGTAATAGCTACTTGATTCTATAGTGCCGGCTTGATATAATTTATCTCGTAGTTTCATCAGGTTGCCAATTTGTTTATCTGGAATAAGTACAACACAGCATTTTATGTAACCGAAATAACGACAAAACGAAAACTTTTGTATCAATCCGCCAATCTCTCAATGAACACCTGGTTAGAATAATAGGCACATAGGTAGTATAAAATTTACACACGTAGTAAGTTTTCTTTCGTCAATTGTACAAAAGTGAGAAAATTGTATTTCCGTCTTTTTTTTCTTGCATACTTTTTTCCGACAGCAAAACTGATGCTGATACGATCATCAAACTTTTCATACATATTATTCCTGCTGTTAGTAGTACTGACTCGTTTTTGTACAAATTTATTTCCACTTGCTTTCTCTCTTCATCCCTTTGTTTTCAACTTAATCCTGTCAAACTTTCCCCCTATCAATTGATCTGTCTGTCTACAGAAGGAAACTGGCAAGTTTCTCAAAGGGAAAGTTAAAATTAACTGAATGAGCAGAAAAAATTCCTGATGAAACAAATTTTCACCTTCTGAAAGAAAGAAAAGAAAAAGGGCAACACACATTACATAAAATATTTCCCCTTCCTGCTCTAACTTTTTTCCTTTCTTTTTGAGAGGGATTCGAAAGCAGGCCGCATTATAGTATCAAGTGTACCCCCAATTTTACTCGGGTAAATACTTTTTTCAAAATGTTATATGACGTATTGTTGTCAGCATAATAAATTATGACAAGTAAACTGACAACTTGAAGCATGTCTCTCTTGAAAAGCTTTTTTTTAAATCGTACCCCGACTCACTCGGTGTTATATATTTATTTTTCAAAACGTGCACTTAGCCACAAATTGAGCCGGCGGTGGTGAGGATGAAACA
>JAHZNE010003250.1:0-12852 GCA_027744055.1 Callyntrura sp. NNG-2020
CGGGTTATGTAGTAATTTAATTGACAAGTTAGGGGGCTATACATAGCTATATACAAGGAGGTGGGAGGGACCAACCATTATGTTTCTATTACCCTTAAGAAGACCGTGCGTGATTTCGATAATTTTCGATGAGAGATAAAATTTTTATGAATTCGTAACAAAATAAAGACTTTAAATCCATTATAAAACAGTATCAAACCTATCCAGTGTAAATGGGACCTCAGGTGACCATGAAATAAACTGGGAATATACACTCTCCACGGAACTGTCAAAACCTGTCAGTACTTCGTAATGAATGAATATTATTAAACGACTCATTTTCAGGTGTTGGTCTAATGACGTGGTCTCCTTTGACGATGAGCTTCTATAAAGCTTTAGGGAAGAACACGGAAGAATCTCTTGCCTTAGCGTTCCGATCTTCAATGAAGGTTCGTACAACACCTCTGTCAAATATTCTTCCTACGTTTACTACCGTCTTACCATCTTTTTATCCAGCAAACTCGTTTGAATTTTTATGATAATTCTTCAACACGTCGTCGTCACCTTCTTAGTGATTCATATCATTATTCAAGCTTTACATCAGCATTTACAAATCCGTGATAAATACTTTGGTTTACATTGATAGTTGCCGCTACCTTATTTGAATACCCATTGCCAATCATTTTTGCAGGATTTGAAATCTAATCAATTTAACATCGCGCTGTTTTTAGATTCGCTGATCATTTCATTAATAACTAATAATTCATTATTATATTCTCTATATAAAACGAATTTAGCTTCCGTAACTATTCCGTAGTAATGATGTACATAAAAATATAAAGTATTTTGTACAAAATTTTTTGGTTAGTGTCATATTTTGAACAAAATTTTTGGGTAATACTGCGTACGGAATATACCGGTTCAAACAAAAAGCATATAATATATGTATAAGCTGTCAGCTAGATGTTTTCGCTCCTGCCATGCAAATGACTTTAAGCTTTCTACAAAAAAATTGTGTGCAATTTCAATTTTCACATTTTTTCTGTAGTACCAGCTTAACGTGATCATCAGCAAAATAAACAAGCTAAATATATATGTAGCGTTAAGTCTAACAAGCTTTCTGAAAATTAAAACTGAGAAAGTGTACAAAAGTACTTTCAGAGATTCTTCTTTGTAGTTTGCAAATCATGCAGTTCTGTTAAATGTAGCCAAACTAATTTTTGTTCTCAAAGCAGTATTTTTTCAAGTGTCAGGAGTGATTAATTTGGTGCATTTATTTACATCATGTTTGCGCAAAGTAGTAGGGTTCCTACAATGTACTTTGTCACTTTGTGTTCTTTTCCAATGTTAAAAACCATGCGATTACTTTTGCTCATGTTTTGTTTCACTTTCACTGTCTCATACTGATGTTGCGATGATGTGATATGTGATATGAAATATTTGCCAAAATCTGTTGCTGTCATTGTATTTTTGTCTCTGTTCTGCAGTAAAAATCTTATTACACCAGAAACGCGCTTTCTTTGTCCTAGCAGAGAGTGGATAAAAATGAACATTTTTCAAATTATACACACCCGTCTATGCAAAAAGTAGGTAGTACGAGGCTCCTTCCGCATCTATACATGACACGACAACCGAAACACATGCAAAACAGAAACTTGTCATTTTAGCACTAATTCTTCCACATTTATTTCCTCGCGGTGTCGGCACTTTACGGAGAACGCATTAAACTTGGGAAAGAGGAACGCATTAAAACTTTAGGAAGTATAAAGTGATACAAATCATTACTCATTACTCATATCGTAAATATAAGCATATAATTTTTACTTTCTGGTTATTTAGACAGTTAAAATGGTAGCAGCACATACTATCATATAAATATCTACATACTCGTTACTTTTTTTTATATAGTTTTTATCAGATAGCGAGAGAGAGCGTCCAACCATACAACTACTACTCCTTTCAAAGGGTTTGATTTATTTTATTTTTACAGAAAAAGTACTCTTCCTCATACAGTTGGAATGAAGACGAAATGCAGCCAGGGAAAGAGGTGAGAGATATGTACAACAGAACAGAACAAATACAAAAACCAATTACTACTTATTATTTTAACGTTGATATCTCATACACACTAAAATGACCACGTAGATAATTGAACTATATTAATAATGGTACAAACATTCATACCTACACTGGCTCAGCACAGATAACATTATACCAACTTGGTTTCATTTACATTCGTATCTACAATCCTTCTTATACGTCTACATTTTGTTGTCTACATTGCTGTTGTCCAATAGGTCAAATAAAATGTAGGTTGAACCTTTTAGCTTTTTTTTACCTTATTACTGAACTTTATGTCCTTATCGCCAAAATCGTTGAACTCTCTGGCTTAGAAATTTTCTTATAAAATACAAACCTGGTTGCTTGCGTAAATACCTAATGTATATTTGTCTAAAGATCAGACTGAGTGCCAGTTTAGTGTTAAATTAACTTAATAGTTTTCCTTGTTTTATGATGGAATATGGGTATGTAATGGCGACTGAAAAGAAAGTTACAAAGGCGACATTACGTGTATAGCTGCTGTGTGCTTGTCTTGTCTTGCCCCCCTGGGAAGAAACTGTGCTGTGTTCTTTTAGCTCTCTTGTATCATCGTCACTTTGTTCCTTGATTGTCGCACCAATCTTCCTCAGTTATACTTTTTTTATCGGTCAATCTAACAGGTTTTATGGATGTAAAGTAGTCTCTGATGTCAGGCATTATGAAATACAGTACACAAAAGATTTTATGGGACGGAAAAGAAAAAAAAACATAATATGGTAGTTAGTTGAGTAACTCTCATAAGATGGAAAAGAACATGGTTTGGTAAACGGGAAGGGGTATACATAGACGAAAGTAAACGAATAATGATTTTTTACGTGACATAACGGAAATTACCTTGGTGGAAAAGGATCTAATTTTTCCCTCTCATGTCCTTATCTGTTCACACTACTGTCAGCCTATCCTGGCGCCTTTCCCGGGCACACAGGAGAAGGGAATGGGAACCCACCAGAGAAATGTATACCAATGTAGTTGCTAAAAACAACAAATCTATTTAGCTTGCATGGTATCTTCTTTTTTGGCAATTACCACATAAGCTGGTATTCCTGTAAAATGGCAATTTGGCTGGGAAATCAAAATACGTTTTTTTTGTGTATGACTACCTATGGAAATGGGAAATGATGTGAGCGTGTGGTAGTTAGTAGTATCTACCCTTGTTGTTGATTTTGAGGGAAAATAGTTTTGAAAAGCTTTGGCAGTGTCTAGAAAAAAGAGCTTAAATGCTTTTTGCTTGTAGGCGTCCCTTTTGGCGAGGTTTTTAGTTGACACTTAGTTGGCGTAGTTTAAGCTTTCTCCTATTGCTTATTTATTCAAGCTTCCAGAATGATGATGCTATAAGTTTCTTTAGATTTTCCAGCTTCCCACACAGCAAGCTTTCCACACAGAGCAGCATTGTATGTCACTTTTGGGCATTTCAGTTTTTGTTTCTGATGGAAATAGATGCTGGCATAAAAAAGAAGGAATAGACGATAGTCATAATCATAATAGTATCATATCATTATATGTCACGATGGAACGCAACTCATAGCAAGACTGTGTCCGTTCTTGCTTGTTAGATTAGAAACATCCGACAACTTTACCAAGCACCATTTCATGCTTTCAATACTCTTTTGTCTTTGCACGGGATGGGACTTTCGTCATTTAAGATGGTATGTCGTGCCGCCTCATGGTTGTAAATGACATGAATGAAACTAGTACCAGCTTGTAAGGAGAGAAGAATATTAGTCTGTATTATTAAGAATATTCATTTAAAATTGTAGCCCTTCAAAAGATTATTAAAAACGGCCCATTTAAAAACCACTCAGACTAACCATCCCAATTTTTTGAAACGACCCTGTAAAAATCTCATGTGCAGTAATCTTGAAATACTACAAACAAATAGTTTGGCATACGTTCTATCACCTTACAAGTTGGACCATGGAGTAGGGCACCGTTACGATAAATGCGTAACGTTCCGCTTCACGCCATTTACACCATGAGCATCGTCTTAAAACGAAGAGCTCAGAGAGGTTACAATAAGTGTTATCATAATATAAGACAGAATGAATGATTTTTTTAGAATTATAGCCCGTGACCACAATCATTGCTAGTTTTATGATTGACAACAGTGATAGGTTAAGCTAAAAAGTAAAATGGCATGTGTGAACATAGGTTGACGATGCAAATGTTAAAATGTATTAATTCCTTAATCAGGATTTTCTTTGGTTCTCTGTTTATATGTATTCCTTGCAGAATTGGAATAAAGAACGATCGATATCCACCGAAGAAGCCCAAGCCCAAAAACAGTTGCAGCAGCAAAAGATTAGTAAAGACATTGCATCCTTAGCGGAAAAGAATGGTTGCACGTTATCTCAATTAGTAATAGCATGGTGTCTTAAAAATGATCCAGTCCAGTGCATGCTGGTCGGTCCAACAAACGCTCAAGAACTTGCCAGCTATTTGCAAGCGTTACAGGTAGGGCTAATATGTTGTAGCATAATTGCTATGAATTGGTAAAAATGTAACATGCGTATTGCTTATTTATTTGTAATTATGATTGCGCACCACACATATAATATGAGTGTCTAACCAAATGTAACGTATGTTTGCAGTTAATTCCGAAACTGACGACGAACGTTATGAACGAACTAGAAAAAATTCTTGACAACCGACCAGTGCGACCACCGATGATATCTACCCTAGCATTAAATCAAAGATGACAATCACTCGCCGCACGTCCTCGTAGATCCAAGTCTCATTCTCCGTGTCCAGATGCTGCCACAGGTCCTGTCGCTATGCCTCTCGGCTCAGCTAGCTCCCCCACCTCCCCTACACAATCTGCCTCTTTACATGACATGACCAATTTACGCAAGTCGGCTAGTAGCGTTAGTATTGATGGTGGTGGTGCCAGCGACGCCGCGGACCATCATCACACTCGTGTTGTCAATATGTGGAATCAAAGAGTTCCTGCTTGTAGGATGCAATGATTAACGGGGAACGCCCCATTTATGGCTGGCGATCCCCCTACAACACCACCATCATCAACTTCATCCGTTTCTATTTCTTTACCCGAAACTCCAACGTCAACCGACAGACAAAGCAACAAATCGACAAGGACAACATCAAGCAGCGACTGATCTCGTTTAAATAAATTAATTGTTGGCAGTGACATGTAAAACGTACTTTAAAATAAGTAGTTAAGTGTGGAAAGCAAATTTTAGCACACATTTTAATCCCCGTTTTAATAAACAACAGCCGATTCGCCTTCACACTCATTTCAATTTTGTCCAAAGATCTAGTCGCTTGTTGATTAAAAGGATTAAAGTATCCATACATCCACCCGCTACCCATCTCAAAAAACAATCAACAGTCCTTGAACGATGCTTTCAGTTTTCTGTATTTTCGTAAAACGCAGAAAATAGTAAAATCGGTTCGTCATCCATGAATTATCAAAATTTGACGCTACCCATCTAAAAAAAACAATCAACAGTCCTTGAACGATGCTTTCAGTTTTCTGTATTTTCGTAAAACGCAGAAAATAGTAAAATCGGTTCGTCATCCATGAATTATCAAAATTTGCCAACAACAAAAACATGTATTTGAATTTTAAAGGAATTTATCTAAAATAGCAATATTCCTTCTTATCTTTTACTGGTATCAATAATATCAAAACTTAAAGTGAGAAAGCATCAGGATACTAGACTAATATAAAATACTTAACAGCTATACTAAATAAGCCTTTGTGAGTATGTTATTAACCAAAGTTTACGTCACATTACATTAATATAATAAGCTTACATATTTATACCTCTACTAATTTTACTAGAGCTGCAAATGGAAAGAGCAACGACTATCTATTCTAAGTGTAAATAGTAAACTGTAATCTGTAAAAAGATGGTATTGAATGGGCCAATGTTATTATTTGAGTATCACGTAAAACATACTTTATGTGAGTCAAGCTTTTGAAGGAAATTGACAAAATAACTACGTGTGGTATTAAAATTTACAGAATGGGTTTACGTTACTGGTGGGGAAAATATATCACTATTCAGTTTCAGGAAAGTGTATCTACCTATCACCTATACTTGACTGCAACATAACAAATTTGTGCTTACAAAACACTCGAACATAACTGTGTTTAACAATTGTTCTTATTATTATATACTATGATTATTAATATTATATTTTAAATCTTTAAGAATAACTTGATTAACATGAAATCATTCAGTGCCGGCTATGCTGCTGCATCAATAATGAAGGCCTTTTACGTAGCACATCTTTAAATGTTGAGCTACCACTTCTATACTACTTAATTAGAACCAAATTAATGCTAAACTTTGCACTACAGACATGACATAATTAATTATTTACAATCTCATACGCTAGTATGTTAATAACTATTACGATATTGCCATCAAGTCTAGTCCACATGTACTAGCAGCAAGATTCGAACAAGTATATAAAGAGTGTGAATAAGTATGAAATTAAAATGATATCTTCTGTACTAAAACTTAATACTACTACCAATTAATGTACTAATTTTAAAAGGGATTTAATATAACCTTTATGTCTATATGTAATTATCCTTCTCAGTTTGCACACTTACATAATTGTCACTATCTCAAATGATCAATCCAAACGATTTCTAACATTCCATACACACCTAATATAAATAACACCTTTCCTATTTATATGCCTCGGTACAAGTGCAATTTATGCTTTGTAAATAACAAACACGTGCGAGCAAACGTGACACATACTACCTATCTAACAAATGGTAACGTTTACTTTTTAATAAGAGCTTTCCTTCCTCCTTAAAATTCAAATGGAAAGAAGCTGAATAAAGAATTATTGGAGACATATCCCTATTTGGGCAATTTCTTGTTTTCCAACCAACTAGCCGACTGTTCTCCCCACGCCATCATTATTGTTCAAAATTGGTCATGTCACGTGAAAACAAACTTCTTGATACAGAATAAATGAGAACTCCCCACCTCCAAATAATTGGAAAACGGAATCTACTACGAAGACAGTTGCGCGCGCACCTTTAGCTCATCCCACACCTCTCTACCCAGCAGATAAATTGCTCTACAATACTTCAAATTACATGTCCTTCATCCTTGGCCTCCTCGGACAAGGAAACAATTTGTCCTTGACATGTTCTTTACCGATGGTATAAAACAACCAAATTCTAGTCCGACAAAGCAGTCTAAAATTTGTAAATGTGCAAAAAACTAATGCAAACATAGTACTACCAAGTACATTATTGGTATACGGAAATTGAAAGAAAACAATAATAGCTATGAACATGGCATAAAAACACAATTTGGTACACCGTTCAGTGTGTGCATAATTCGTTTCCTGCTATTTACACAAACATAAATAAATTTCGAAATTACATTGTCCATTTATTCCTCGAGGAAAAAAGGCCTTTGCAAAACCTTCTCAATGCCTAAAGAGAAATATAAAAATTATCAATTACGAACAATATATATTACATTCATATACACCTCTACAATACCTTCCTTCCTTAATCAAAACATGTTAAAAAATTATTATCTAGTGTGCAATTCCGTGTGTATGCAATGCGTATGTACGTGGATGTGTGTTCACTCATTTAGAAATATTAAGACACCAATTTACTGTTTATAGTGGTCATCAAAGAAAGATATAGAAACAGAAGAGAATTACATTGTTTCTTACAAAAACGGAGTAACTTCCTTTATTCAAGAAAAAATAATTTGCCTGGCTGGAGGCCAGGCGGCGATCCTTAATCTCTTATTTAATGTGTATAATCAAATAGCCTTGAATAAAAATTGTTACTGTTATATAATTATACGTCTATAAATATATCAAATAATAAAATGAAAGACGTTAGCGATAAATATAGTGTGTACATACCATATGCAAACTTGCAAATTATAAAATACATGTATAACATCCAAAATTCAATTCTATACAGAACAAGAATCTTCACATTATGTCAAAACCAAAAAAATGTCAATAAATCACAATTACAATTATGATCAACTATACTCAAGTGTTTGACCATTAATTATTAAATAAAACTTGTAAATTTACATTGAAATTTCACAGCAAATTGACAGACACTAAACAGTTAACACGGATGGTGAAAGTGACTTCTTTGAGGAGGTTGGACTAACTGGAGTGGTTAATGAAACATCCGGAGGTGGTCCGAATCTAGAATTATTTGATGGTCCATTTGGATGCATACTTAGATTGAAAGTGAGATGATCGGGATGGGAGAACTGTCTTTGGTATTGATGCTGAGGATGATAATTATAAGGTGGATGATTATGATACTGATGAAGAGAATGATGGGGGAAATGTGGACCAGATTGTAAATGGCTTGGATGATTTTGTTTTTGCTGATGTTGATGCTGTGTCCACTGCTTTTTCAAACTGGTGTGGGAGTGGGGTTCTCCTATTGTATGATTTGAAGTGATGGTGCCTTGATAGCTCATTGACGTTAGGGAAGAGACTCGCTCCAGCCGTTTTTGCATTCGGTCCAGCTCTTCACATTTTATACTGGAAATTACATATTGATGCTTGACAATTCTTCGATAAAATAAATAGGCGAATACTAGAATGATGACGAGAACTGGAGCCATTATAACAGTTGCTAGGAATGGGAGAAATTTTAGAGTAAGTATTAGAACAGTTCGTCTCCTCAGGTAGATCATACAGTAACAGTACAAAAACATAAAAATGGAAAGTGAGATTACCAGCAATCGAGGCAGCAACTGTGAAGTAAGTATACTTTATCCAACACATCAGAATAACGTCGAGTGTGAAGAAGAATAACGACGCGGAATTGGTAAGAATCCAACTGATATCTATTAATCGTCTCATTTTATCGTGTGGTGACTGACTTGCGTCGGAAATAGTAGATGATTTAGCCACAGATTCAATATGAGGAAGCACACACGTCGAAATAATAATTGCAGTCATGCATGTTCCCACCAGGAGGGCTGTCGTTATAACAAACGCTGCAAGGAGTGGTGGACGAACATCTTCGTCATTTATTTGTAACTCTACAGTGGCAACCTGAGAAAGGAAGCAATTATACTTTAGCAGGAATTGGAGACCAAATAATGTGAAAAACATGAAAGGATCACTTCACTTACCACTGCAAAACCAGCCATAAAACTTGCCATCTCAGCAACATTTTTCAACTTAGACTTGGCCAAATGAAGTCGTCTCCACGATAGATAATCTGCGGAATTGTACACGTCGGAATTTGAAAAGCTTCCCCTTCTGTTTTCCCCCGCGTCGGGACTAGACATCACGTGATAGTTCTCCCCACATGGAACACGGTACCGCTGTGCAAAAAGTTTAGTTTAACAATTTAAATTAATTAGAATAGAAGATCTGCCAGCTCACTGAATTGTTATATCACTGAATAACAACGACGGTATTCAGAAACGTGCACTCCAACAACTTTTTGGCAGCGTCATGAAATTCGTAGGCGTACTATTCAACAAACTCGAACTGTGCGCTGACGTTAATTTTTGTAGGTATTATTCTTTATCAACGTCTAAAATGTGTCAGCAGAGCTGATTTCCAACAATTAGAAAATAGTTTGTTGGTCCAAAATTCTAAAAGAGCTGTTACGTAAGCCTTTGAATTCTAAAAAAATCATCATACAGTTCATGTTACCACAAACACGCCACTGCAAATTTACGCAATATTTATTCCACGAGCTTTTGGAGAAAAACAATTTTGCATTATTACAGATTAAACAAAAGCATATAAAGTCAAATGGTTCATCAGACGATCTAACTGTTAGCCTTTCATTTTAATCACTATTTTTACCTGCTAATGATATTGCACCTGGCCTGTTTCCGTGTTCACCTTCGTATATAAGCCATATAACACATAGAATGAATGTATTATTATACCACGAGTTCCATGATCATGAACAAATATTTTTATCTTTAAAACTTTATAATCAATGCTGATAAAAGGCTAATCTGATGTAAATTGTAAGGCAACTATACTACATTTACGCAATTTGTACTGCATCCAGTGTTAGTTAGAACAAGATGGCACAACTTACCTTATCAATGAGTTTCATGCATGGCATTTACTGTATGTACTCGCTTGACCGATTATTGTTCTTTCTTTGTATTTTGCTGAAAAAGATTCACTCGTATCGACTGTCATGCTTTTTTGATCAACATGTGCAACTGCTGTACTTAAGTCTTAGTCTGCGGACTTAATAAATGATTGTATGCTCTAACTTATAACTTATCCCAAACCTTTATTTTTTATTATTAGTAAAATACTTTAAATTCTGAATGTTTTTGTACAGCGGTTACTACATAAAAGTTTTGGTATTTAAATAGTTCCAGCCTTCATCATATCCAATAGTTTTGGTGTAAAATATGAAATGATGACGTCAGTTCCAGCCCTCCGAAAACATGTCATAGATTCAATAATGGCAGCTTCCAGACTAAACAAACCTGCCTTAGCACCAACGATGATGGAAGAGTACTCACCCGAAACCTTAAATTTATTAAAAATGCATGTAATGTGTTACATATTAGTAAATAAATATAGATTTTCCTTCTGTTTGAAGCCATTATTAAATCAATTCCTAATTGGAATCAGTATGTATTTCAAATTTTAACCTGATAAGCAAACAGTGGATAGCTAGGATGTCTTTGCTTTACGTTCCTAATGACGTCCAAATAGTATATGCCAGGTTTGACCATTAGCATATCAGCGCCTTCTGCCACATCACGATCCTATAAAATTCAATTCGACATAATTTCACTTAGATCATGGATGGAAAAAGTCAGTCAGAAACTTTATAATTTGACAAAAATCTAAGATTTTGTTACCACTGCTCGTTCAGCTAGGCCTGAAGACCCCACAGGAAGCTGATACGCTCGTCTGTCACCGAAGCTTGGGGCAGATTTAGCAGCATCCCGGAATGGTCCGTAAAGACAGGATGAAAATTTCGCTGAATACGACAATACTGATACCTTTCAAAAATAAAATTAAAAAAATAAAGTATGTGTAGTAATGAGTATCGTTCATTGTAATGAAGTACATCCAATGTTCAGTTCATTTTACCTTGCGGCTCAAATTAGCGCTTTCCAGACCCTTCTTAATAGCAAATATCCTTCCGTCCATCATGTCCGAAGGTGCTACCACTTGACATCCTGCTTTTGCGAAACTTACAGCGATTTCTGCTAACCTCTTGGTGGATTTTTCCATATTAATGCCCTCCTCAGTAATGATTCCACAGTGTCCATGATTTGTCCATGTACATAGGCATACATCACAAGCTATTAGTAAATCAGGAAACGTTTGCCTAAGTAGCTGAATGGCTGGTAGTACCGGAGACTTCGCCGGATCATCTGCTACACTTCCATTATCGTCCTAGGCAAATAATTATAAATAAAATATTAAAATATTGCATGTTTTCGAATTTATGTGAGGGAAACTATGTACAATTTTTACCTTAGTTGAGTCATCTGCCACACCAAAAATAAGAATGGACTGTAATCCAGCTGTTACCAATGGCTGAAGATGGTCCACTACTCGGTTAATTCCCCACCGCTTTACTCCGGGCATTGAAGTAATTTCTTCCTCAGCATTCTCATCAAAACTGTATAACAAACACCAATTTACTACATTGGCTGTAGGGCAGTAGGATAGTAATGCAATATTCCTTGCCTTGCACCTAAAACCTATTTAAAAGGTCATCCCATCCGTAACTTGCAGTCACCAAAACGTAGCTTGAGGTTAGGAAAAACTTACGAAATAAAAATTGGATACATGAGGTTGGCCGGTGTAATGCCGGTATTGGATTGTTGCCATTTTCTCAAAATTGGATGAAAGTATCCACTGTGAATTCCAAAATTATGAGCCATTTTAGACGTTTCCTGCAAATTTTAGTAGGTGAAAATTAAGTTTCTATAAAGTGATGGCAGCAAATAAAAGAGGTAGGTCTATTGATGATTGATGTTGCACATCTATTGTCGATGTACAATGTATAAATCTTGAAATTTACAAGTTGTAAATGTGGCAGTGGCAGACACTACGCCCTTTCGTCTGTCTCTAATTAAATTACACTAAGAATTAAAGTTCCTGGTAGAGCATTATTAAGCACTACTTTGGTTATTAGGTAGCGCAGTATTGCCGTACCTTATGGTTTTGGTATTTCAGTCTGTGGGGCCGTCCGGCCGTCCGGTCGTACACGCTTCTACTCGAAAACTACGGGTTTTCGGGGATCGATTCCTATGCACCTCTAGTTGTACATCCAGGCATAGCTTGTAGATAAACGCTATATATATATTTATATATATACGCTATGATCCAGGTTTTTGTTTTGACCCACCACTCCCCATGACCCCCTGGGGTCATCCCCATAACTTTTTTTAAATGACAACAGGTATTGAAATTTAGTGTGTAGGTACCTACTAGGGAGCTATATTGTTTTGCCAAGTTTGATCCGGATCGGTTGACCCCTGTGACCCCCAGGGGGCTTTTAAAGTTTGAACTTGTTTCCTTCATAGAACGGACACCTTTAATCCGATTGAGATGGGGTTTTTTGCAAACAACTTGTTTTCTTCAGGGCCATAAGGAAATATGCAAAAGTTGTGTCTGTTGCGCCCACATGCGGCTGAAACATGAACTAATTTTATTTTTTTAAATTTCAAATGGGATTCAAAATTGGCATGAAGGAACCTGTGAGGAAGATAAATGGTTTTGCAAATTTTGATCTAGATTGGTTGACCCCCGTGATCCCCAGGGAATTTTTAA
>JAHZNE010003251.1:0-31895 GCA_027744055.1 Callyntrura sp. NNG-2020
CGGACGGACGGGGTTAACAGACACTCACAACGATTCCAATAGATACACTACAGTGTATCTAATAAACTCTTTGTTGACGTTCATAAATTTTAATTAATAATTATTTACAGGTAAGATGGAATACATCGCCGAGCTAAATAAAATCCATCACATTCAAAATGTGTCGGCCCCTAATAAATATACTGCCTGGAATGTGGAATACCTTTCCATTCCTTTCCTGTATGTGGGAGTACCACTAGCAATATCAAACTATGTCCGCGTCAAGTTGGCTGACACGGCATATATTACAACAGCTTTCTTCTACTTTCATCTCATTCCGGGACCAGGGGCCGTCCGTCGTGCACGCTTCTTGCGTGGGCGCCCCCAGGGTCTGAAACACGGACGGTGAGTTCAAAATTAGGAATATTTTATTTTAAAACAAAATATTTTAAAACTAAACATTATTATGAAACTGGGTGAATTCATAACGTATTACCTGAAACGGTGGTTAAGCGATCATCTGTAAATCCAATGGAGACGCGGCTTTTTTTGCAATCGACTGAAGGGTTGCAACACTATGTATGTACTCTGGTGCTTTAGATATTTCTTCGCTACCTGATTCTCTTTACAAGAGTCTAGTCATTGCTTTGCTTATTTGCCCCACCCAAACGATAACGACGCGTCGCATCGATAACCGACTAAGGGAGGTCCGAATTTCGGACTCCGAAACCCATCATGTAATTCCACATTTGATCGTGAAATCTTCATGAATTTATTTTGGATTTGATGTACCACATAACATAGTATATTGGGAATGGGTAAATTCTCTCCCTATTGATCGTGCCATTGATAGGTTTACGAAGTATAATTATAATCTAAATGTAAACTGTATACACCTTGAACAATCTGTCCGTTCGTCCGTCTGGCCGAGAGCACGATAACTTAATAAATACAGCAAATTTTAAAATTCTATTTTCACTAATCAATGATCATTGTTCGGACGAGTTCGAAGATGAGCCCAACGAGGTCAACCCAAAGGGGTTCCCCTGGGGGTCAACTTTTAAATTCAACATAACAACATATCCAGATATTACACAGATATCCTTTAGGTATCTATACAAGTATATTAAGTTTGGTCCGGATTGATTAATTCCTGTGGGTTTTAAAAGGGGTCAATGTTGAAATTCATCACCATCACTCATCACGTTAATTACGTATCTCAGAGACCTGAAGTGCTGTCGAAATGGGGTTTTGGACATGCCACTTGCAATGATATGAGCTTTAAAGTTATATAAAGAAGTGGCATGACTGTAGTGCCCCCTTGCAGTGGAAAATTGGAATTAATTTTTTTTAATTCAGAAAGATGATCGTACCATTACAAGTTTGACAGTTTATATTTATTATTTCACAGCGCTTTCGATGATGGTGGTCGCTTACGCTTAATTAAAAGTTGGACAAGCGAAAAAATAAGACTATTCATCATTCATATGCAAATGCCAGTTTGTGTAATGACCTTACTCAGATTCTCGGCGTATTTTTACAAACTGTTTGAATTTTGCTACTTACTTTTCTAAATTTACCCCAATCAATATGCAAATGAATTATAAACTATAACCGTAATGCATCTCTTAAAAGAGGGAAAGAGTTGATGTATTCTAAACATGCCTGTTACAGAGTGTATGTTGTATGTATATCAAGGAGCCTTTAACGTTCCCACAGCGAAAGCCTGGCTCTAGGATCTGGAATTTAGCTGTCGTATCGTACAAAAACGCTGCGTTGACATATGCATGCAAATTCATCATAATTCGTCATATTCGTACTCATTGTCAATGCAAATGCAAATGTTTTTGCGTCGTTTTGTTTGTGATTCTCTCATCCACAAGCAACTGCAGCACTCTACCTAAAAATCTCGTTTCGTTTTAACCATCCAACAACAGCATCTTTATCACCAAACTCCAAACTCACAGCTCAGGGAACGAAAACAACGGAGAGACGGCGACGCTTTTTTCTCATGTTTTGTGTTGGATTGGTTGTGTGTGAGTTTTATCACTACTTACCAACTTACCGTGTGGTATGCTCTTCGCTCCCAAATTGCAAAACTACCAGTCTATCTTGGGAACAAGCGCGAGAATAGAGAAACATAAGAGGAACTATATAACTATTGCATTTCCCCCTTTTAAAACAAAGTTACCTTTTCTCTACTGCCACTTTTTGTGCCGTTTGCGTCTTCGTTGTCAGACTACCCCATTCCGGAGTTTCACACTATGCGGCCGCTCTGTGTACTACTAAAACTTGCTCCTGTAATTCCTTCACAATATTCCTGCTCCGCTTCTGTTTGCTGCTGCCCAAAGACCAAAATGTACAAAGCGCAACGTAATAATAAATATTAAGTAAAGTACATGGGCATTTTTTATTCCACTGTGCTCGATCCTAAGAAATGAACAAGCGAACGAAGGAGACGGAGAATCCTCTAGCTAGCTAGAGACAAGAGAGCTTTCGGTTTGATGTTTATGTACATAATTGTTCAAAAAAGCAAAACGTAGCAAGCAAAACAGAAAAGGCTGAACAGAGAGATAGTACTACTACTACAACTACTACTCCTATTCTCTCTCCTTTTTTTATTATTTCTTCTGGTTGGTGACTTACGTACACGACTTCACGACGGCGAGAGCAGCAGCAACAACAAGAGAGCTTCGTTTCGTACGAACACTGAACACAACAGTAGCACACAACAACACAACTTGGAAACAAGCAGAGTGAAACGCATAAGCGAACGAAGTGAAGGAAGACTGAAGTGATACGACGTCGACAAGAGAGAGAGAGCGAAAGGAAACTAAGGAAAGTGAACGAGCAGCGAGCAGGAGCGGAGGACTACATGCATATCCCCATCATTCCCAACACAACCACTAAAACATAGCAGAAAAGAGAGCAGGAAAAAAGCTTGAGCGAAGGAGCTGAGAAGTTGTTTTGTGGACGAAGCATTGGCAGTTGTTGTCGGTAGTGCTTCTGCTGTTGCTGTAGCGGAGAAATAAGTGAGTTTTGACGCCATTTTAACCAACTTGGAATTTTTTCCACGGGAATTTAAATACGTAAGTGAAGACTTTGAAGTTTCCCCTATTTTCTGGTTAAACAATTAAATTTTTTCATGCACTAGGTGGGTTAGAAAAAAATTATTTAAAAAATGAAAAAAATGGGATTTTGTGGCGTCGTCGACAAGTTGTACTTGTGCACATACAGAAGGTGTTTTTAGTTTTTTGTAGGTTCGATCGCTGTTGCTGTTGTTCATAATACTTACTACATACAGAGAAAAGAGATTTTTATTCGTTTGTGTTGAGGAAGCGTATGTTGATTGTAATATGTAGGAAAGAGCAAAGGCAAAGCTAACAACAACGAGTATGTAATAATAATAATAATAATAGTTCTCAATCTACGATGACGAGACGAGAGATACGAACTTCACACTCACACGCTTAGTTTTAGTGAGTTTCATCTAGTCTTTAGTTGTCTCTATGCACTTGTTCTTTGGTAACGGGCTTCACAGCCAGCCTGATTTTGCCTCTGCGCATTCGGATATGCACGACGGACAAGTCCGATTTTAGATTGGCTAGTTCTGAAGAAACGTATCATCGTTATCAAATTTGTTGTGGAAGAAGACACTAGACGACTAGACAGCAAGCTTCTCTTAAGGGCTCGTTTCGTTTCTATCGTTGGGGTTTGGTTGTAAAAAATACTTCAAATACAGAAGCTCTGTCCTATCCTAGGTAACTGCTCATGTTTTGCTAATGATTGACCAAGGATGTTATATACTAATCTGGATGGTACATGGTCCCTCATTTAACGTTGAGACTATTTGAAAAATTGAAGCAGAGCAAAAATTGTTACAAGTGGAAATATGTGAACATGACTACGCAAAGTTAAGTATATTACGTGAAAATGACAGTCAATAGTTGATAGTAGCAGTGAGGGACTCCTCGCCCGTTAAAGTTAACTGTACACTACGACCTACGATACGATGTGCAGTGACCCCAACTGCTGTCACGTAAATGAAATCATATGCATGGTAGAAAGAAAGGATGTTTTTTTAGGGTTACTGAAAAAATATTCGTTCACATAAGCAAACGGAAAAAGACATACCTTAAAAGTTAATGGTAAATAGCACATGCAAATCGTTGGATTGGGCCTAGATAAATGCTCCTCACAAAAGCTGCTGCACTAATGCTCTTCGAATCTAACTTTGGTACATTCATCAAAACCATATTTGGCCTTTCAATAGAATTCACACATTAGAGAATACCTTTCCGTTAAAACTAGCTTATTCAAATACTAGAAAATTCGAATTTTCATTTCTAAAACATGATTTTTACTTAGTTATTCAATGAAACAATAAAAAATATACAAATGGCGTAAGTTGCATAATATTAGTCATAGTCATATCACACAATACAAGCTAAATCTGACTAGCTGACACAGAGCTTTAAGCCAACTTGTAGTAGAACATACCGATGCTGATTCAACCAATTTGAACAGTTACTTGCTATTGCTACTCCTGAAGACAGTGGGGGGAGATGATATATGTGAGGTTTCAGGAGTCATTTCGTGGACTTTTTAAGCTATTTTAATTGCATGATTTGATGAACAGATCAAAAACAGCGTAGGGAAAAGGAACTTGGATTTAAGTGGACATGTCCGACGACGCCGGAACAGAAGCAAAGAAGGGACGTGGCCGTCCTCGTAAGGCGGACGGAGATGTCAAACCCAAGGCTGAGAAGCGTGGGAGAGGTGATGGGGACGGTGGCCCCCCTGCCAAGAAGGGACGCGGTCGACCTAAGGGTAGTGCAGGTCGTAGGAAGAAGGGAAAGGCAAAGAGCCCTAAAAAGGCATGTTTTTGTGTTCGAATCGTTTGAGTATGTATAAATAAGGCATAGGTAATTAATGATTTCATTTCATAACTCAAACGTATTCCAGAATGTCGGTCGCTCTGGCAGTGGTGGTGGTGGTCGGGGTCGTCCGAAGAAGGCATCAACTCAAGCTGAGGAGCCAGAAAAATCTGAGCAATCCAGCGGAGCCGAACAAGAAGGAGAAGACGAATAAAAGAAAAAATCAAACGCGACAAATTTCATTTTTTACGAGATAGACTTTTTTGTAGGACAGATGAAATAAAATTGTAGAAAATTAGCTTTACAGGAAGTTCATGCATACATTTACAAATTTTTAAATAATAAATAATAATAAGTATGTAGGAATTTATTGTCAAGACATACCTACTTCAAAATAAGATATGTATGATTAATTATTATGACTCCTTTTTCAGTTAATAATAAAATAGCATCTTATTAAATTGAAATTGATTAAACCGTTGTTTTGATTGTTAATGCTCTTATACAGGTGAAGTATGTAATTGTCGATTGTTATTATTAGTAGCAGGTTCAGTCGAGAAAACAGTTCAGCCAGCAATACCTTTAACGTACGGTATGAGAATAGAAATTATGTATTTATATTTCTAGATTTACAATATTTTTCGTTGACCGTTTGGAACTGTTTGTGTAGATGTTAGACAAAAGAAATGGTTAAATTAAATGTACAAGGAAATACATATTACATTTACAATTTTACAAGAAACTTAATGATATTGCCAGTCACACAAAGTCAAAATGTTTATTTGTTGAAACGAAACAACCCCGATATTACAGTTATTTTATTAATTACTGAAAGTTCTTAGAATATATATACTTGTTGCTTATGTTTCCATTTTTTACTAAAGTTCTTCGCTTTCGTTGCCGTTTCCACTAACCCCGTTGGTTTTATACAGAATTGGATATTAACTCTTTTAAGATTTTTATGCGTATTTGTAAGTACTATCTCATTATAAACATTTCGTTGTCAAAATGTAAAGTTAGTGCATGACGGTGACCAATAAATTGTTAAACATGAAAATATGAAAAGAGTGCAAAATAACAGATTCACAACTCATTTTAGGGTTTGTAAGTTTAAGCATCGATGATGACATTCTCAGTTCAGTCTTTTTTATTTTGCGTTCCATTATATTCCATTCATCGTATCATATTTTACTTTAATAGTTAATTACATACATTTATTTCTCTTTTTCTTCTCTGTATTCGGTCTGTCGCATTTCTGGCATCATTATTACATGAAATTGTTAGCAAGATTTACAATATATTTGAAATATATTATATTATTTACAATAGACATATTTCCATCTACATGTACGATTAATGATAATGTGTGTAGTAATAATTATTACACAATAATTAGTTGTCTGTACACAGTAGTCTTCCTAAAGGTGGCATATATTTACTACTCATAACAAGTTGATAATCGGAATAATCAACTAATTGAATACGAAAGTTCGCTTGGTTGTAGGCGGGAAGGGCAATTGTCTATTATATTTTTGTTAACGTGGTCCGAATCTGTTCTCAGCTTTGCTTTACGACAAAACTATTCATTATAATCATTACAATACAGTACAGTTTAGCTAATAAAAAGCAAGAAAACCAATAAGAAGGGGTTTTAAATATTTATTTTAATTTGCTTGTAAATCGGTTTCATAAACTATATATGTTAATACCAAGCAGGAGCAGGAAACACTACTGTGGGCCTTGAATGCAGTTTCTCTGCAATTAATTATTTTTTAAAGGCTTGCATTCTCCTGCAAAGGCTGCAAATTGAATTTATACAGAGTTTGTGGTTATCAAGTCACTCATAATCAATACAAAAGAAACCCTAAGGGGAAGTCATTAATTGCTTTTCTAGGACTATGTACCTGTTGTACGTGCAACAGTGTGAATTGAGTAATTTCTTTCATGGAAGATCCGATTTAAAAACAAAATTTTATCATATATTGTTAGTCATTCACAATTTCATCACGCCTTCCTTATTTAAATTAATGTCTTGCAGAAAATGGGCAATTGGTCGGTCTAAATAAAAGCATCAAAATCAAAACTGTTTATATTTATGCACATAATGAATTTGATACATCTAAAAATGTCCCTGCCCATCTATTCGCATTTTTATTTATTTGTTTATTTGCTGCGCGATTCTTCTACACCACGTATGTTCAGGAAAACAACCACTTTGATGATACCCGTCTACGGTGTTATTGCACTTTTCAGCTCGACCTGCGTTACCATCGTCACTCAATTTATTGTGTGCTACATATTAAAATTATTTTTACTGACAATGGCAATACATCACACAGCGAAAAATTTGAGGAATTAGCATTGACCACATGTTACATGAATAAGCTTAAGAAAGGTTTTAAGTTTCTTAAGTCTATTGTTACATGTTAAGTGTTGCACATTGAAATTTAATTTTTGCACCCTTTACACTTCTTGCGTATCATTAAATTTATAAAAGTGAGCATTAAAAGCAGCGTTGCGTTGACGACCTTTTACTTTTTAGTTCGTATTACTGCGTCAAACAAAAAAACTACATAAAATTGTATAGCATAAAATGCTAATAATTTTTAATAATATACAATTTCCAAAATTCTGATCAAATAGCGGCGTGAGAGACCGTTACAATGTTAAATTATGATAAGAATTCATTCTAATGAAGTTGTCAACTTGGTGAATTTTACCAATGTTTTTCATTCCGATCACCGTCAGGTCTACTTTCTAAAAATAATGTGTACACACATTGTTCAACGTGCCAACAATTAGATTTTATTATGAATTTACTACAATTACCATGTGTAAATCACGTATTTTATGTTGATAAGAAATAGAGATTTTTATTTATTTATTATTATTATTATTCTTAAACTTGGCGTACATAGCGTTAACTAGTGATATGACGATGGATGACTAGTCATTTCATGCCATTCATTCTTTCAATCAGTATATATGTAATGCAGTGAGAAACTGATCACACATATTGTTTCTTGTTTGTTTGATTGATGGATGGTCTTTTCTTTAGTATGTAAAATTGTAAATGAATGACATAACTTTACTGTCTGAAGCTACAATATTAATTAAAGTAGTGATTCAAACCTTCATCGGACTTTCCGCTCTTTCCTTACAGTACTAATAGGTATGATATTTAAAAGTATAATTTTTACAACTGATAAATAGCAACGAATGCCATTGACTATGCACAATAATTGTTTTTACAGCTGTTGCTATAATTTAAATACTTTTTAACAAATACATAATACATATGTAATTGAAAGTTTATAACATTATTGTTCTCTTAAAATATTTTAAGATTAAAAATAAGTTAGTAAACGGCTGTTAAATGTAAGCAATCCTAAACGGAAATTCTTAACATATTAAATATACATATACATTTTTTATATTGTATGTATAATGCATATATGTTTAAACATATATGGATTTAGATTTCCTTATATAGTAATATGTAATAAATATTTAAATAGCACGACAAAAAATGTAATCTCATTTTCCATCACTTCGTCATTCTTCCCACTATTGCAGTTTTTAATTGACTATAAAGTCAGAATTTCCACACATACGAAAATTTCGATTTACCAGCAAAGAAATGAACATAAAGGTTTTTAAAAAGAAAGAAGAATTTACCCATCATTTACAAAAGTGCCTGCTCATCATTTAAAGTGTATGGAAAAATCGACGTTGATTTCAAATATGACATTGTTCTGTTCATGAAAAACTTAAATCGTTAGCACATGAAACAGAAAAACGCTGAATTCACGTGTCTCTGTTTTAACAGTAGCAAGATTAGGAAAATCAGATACTAAGGTTCAAAATCAAGAGGGTCTTTTCCATTTTTTCAGTTTGCAATTTGCAAAGCAGGTTTTAACATACACAGGAGGAGCAGAAGGCTCATAGGGCGTGTAAGTTTCTACATACGTAGTATCTAGTTTACATGAAATAACTACACTATTACCCACTTAAAGTTATAATTTTCAAACAAAGTCGGCTTTCTCAACAACACTCATATATGCATTATTAATTCCCATTCCATTTCATTGTTACAGAACTTGACACTGTCAGATCTTTTAAAAATATATTTTAATAGCTAAATATATTGCACCATCTGCCTTTCTACTAATAACAAAATCATTACATACTCGTTTTTGATTCACATCCATCATTCTTATTCGTCTTGGTCAATCATCTCAATTTTAAAATCGGTCATATAAATAATAGCATTGATTTCCCCTAAAATAGTAATGCAAAATGTGTTATTTATGTCCGTTCAAAAAGTTGAAGCAATACGTTGACATCGTTTTTAAACGGTGCAATAGTAGTAGTGGGTACATAACAATTGCATTACTAATTAAACATATTATTACAGTAGTAATCATCACAACAAGGGTATAGTTTATATTGCAGACGATAGTATTTTTCATTTTTACTCTAAAGTAAGGTGGCTTTAAGGTTGGAAGGACATTTCCCGTGCAAAATTTAATGCTTGTATATATATATATATATATACATATATATACATATACATATATACAATATATATATATATTGTAATTGAAATTATCTGCCATGTTAATATGACATGCTACGACACGACAGTTCGGTAGAAATCTAACGGTTAGTTCATTAACCTCGAAATAAAGCGTATATATCACTGCTGTTGAGGATGTGGGGAAGGGGCAACAGCTGCGGTGTTATTCGGAGAATATGCACTTCCGCTTGTGCCCCCACTTAGAGCAGGGTTAATGGAAGGCTGAAGCGAGGTTGTTGCCTGCTGAAAAATCATCCCTGTGGGAAGTTGATGCAGATATTCCTGAGGCAGCATTGGATTTGGAGTGGCCCGTTCATTTCCTCCCGGATGGCCCGCTGCTGCCATTTGCCACTGAGCAGCTGCAGTAGCGCCGTAAGGGGACGATCCATGGGAAGGGTGGTGATACATGAGCTGAGCGGGTGGTCCAGGTGATATACTCGGATGAGGAGGCATTGCATAACGGACATTTTGCGGAACTTGTGGATGAGCAGGCATCAGTGTTTGCATTTGCATTCCTAAGAGATATCAATGTGAAAATCCAAGTGATATTAAGTGAGTGATATCCACATTAGAACATTCCATGAAAACACGATAGACAAGAAATCCCACATCAATGAAAATCATATGGTCTTTAATCAATTGAATGTAATCCTAACCAATATAGCCTGGAGGAAAGTAATATCCAGCTGCGGCTGCAGGATAAGGATTTGGATAAGCCCCCAATGTAGGAGCATGGCCTCCAGTCCCAGGTTGACCAAACATGGCTGGTGATCGTATTGTGGCATAAGGCGATGGCGCAGCTAACGCAGAATAAGATGAGTCAAAGTGTGCAGGAATACTCATTTGTGGATGCGGTAGAAGCGGGGCTCTAGTTGGTGTATCTGGCGTTGAGCCCTGCCCTCCTTTTATACTTCCATTAACGCTGAACTCTGGACTTTGAGCGGAAAGCTGGGAAGTGCCAGAAATAGATGGGGCCGCAGTGATAGTCCCACTGCTAGACGGATTAGTGGAATGTTGTTGCTGGTGTTCTCCAAAGGGTAGAGGGGATACTGCCGGAGGAAAAGCTGGCGTCGGAGACACCGTTGGTGATGGCGTTAAACTATTTCCCGGTCCTTCTACTCCTCGTAAATTTTTCATGTTTTGAAGATGCTGCTGAAAATTGGGAGTGTTTAGTGGAAGAGTGAACCCATGTCCTAGGCTGCTGCCAGGTTGATGGTGGGGAGGGAGGTGTTGTAAATTATCACTAACCACTGAGCTGGCCCCTGTATGATGACTGGCATATGTTCGGGAAGCAACTGCTGCAGCAGCTGCAGCCGCCTGTTGTTGCATATGAAGTCCAATCGCCGCCGCAGTGGGTAGGAATGCAGTTCGACCAGCAGCCGCTGCACCGTATTGTCCCATAAGATGGGCAGCAGTTGGGGTACCTGGGTGCACAGGAGGAAGCGTGTAGTACTGCGTTTGTCCTGGTGAATGCTGTGTATGATGACTCTGTTGAGCGACGGCCGCCTCCTCAGCAGCTGCAGCAAGGGCGGCAGCTGTAGCTAATCTAGCTTTACGACGTTTAAGGAACAGGTCAAACTCTAAACGGTGTCGCGCTCTCATGTCGTCTTCTTCTAACTTGTGCCTATGAAATACAATAAATAAATAAGTAAACTTACATTTTAATTTATGGATTAAAAAAGTTTGAGCGCCGTAAAAAAGGTTCTGTAAATACTTTTCTAATAAATCCTGATACTCTGGGTCCATTTCATATGAGCGTCTTCGTGGTCTTCCCAGGTCACGCTCTGCATCGGCGTCATGTTCATCGTCAACCTACATATTTTAATACTTCATTAGTAATCATTAAACTAGTTAGGCCAGAAACATAAATACAAATAAATAATAGTAAATAGACTTAAACGTGCAAAAAATCAATTTCAATATAAAGTAAAATCGTTAAAAATGACAGCGCAAGAGGAAGGTAAAAGTGAAATGTGTATACAAGAAAATTAAGGACGGCGAAGAGATAGCCAAAGTTTCAAGAAGGCAGGAAACTGCAAAATGTCTGTTAGCACGAATGTTTTCCCCATTCCATTCTTGTAAAAGCGGAAACGTAAACTATTAATTCTAATACCAGCGTAACAACAACCTTGGTTAAGGGGTGCAGGTTGGCGAAGTTACAATATAAAAGCAGTAAAATCCAAGTCACAAGTAGGAGGAAATAGCAGTCATCATAGCACACACACATACGTCAACCACACTGTTCTTGCAGACTGAAATGAATGGAGAAACCACTTAAAACTGCCACACATGCCAATTAAAACACTTTGTTATATAGCAAGCCTGTTTTTGACATTATGGATGAATCAGATGGATGTGGTGAATTTTTACACGGAAACGTTTATTAACTGGTACAGCACAGCAGCAGTATAATGTACAAAGCAAACTAATATGTGGAAATGCTTCACTTTGAGCCCTGGTGCAAGAAGCTATTAAAAGCCCTAAAGCCAGTAAGAGTATGTTTAACTTTAGGGACGTTTACTTCACTTGACTCGAGTCTTATCAATAAGTCGTAGTAGTGGTAGCAGCAGCGGCAGCGTTACTAGCTTTTTAACTGTGTATATTTACAAGTTCCCCCAGTGGTGGACCTGCGAGTCCCGAAGATGCTGCGTGTAAGTTTAAATATGTTTTGCTTGTTTTAATGTTTTGTAGTTCTTACCACGCCACCATAATATTTGTTAAACTGGTGTTGTTGCTGTCTCTGTCGTTCTCTTTCTTTCAAGTACTTCGCAAGTACAGGATCACAACTATACGAACTGCTAGAGATTGTTGCTGAATAATTCACTGGGAAGTGATACGGACCCATGGTCTTGTACCCGCTAGAAGGGGAACCTGATCGTCTCGTGTTGTTGTAACTACTTCCACCGGAGCCTGACCCAAATGGGTAATAGTAAGATGATGCTGCTGTGGAGCTGTGTTGATGCTGGTATTGTTGGTGATGAGAATGGCAGCCGTGGGGATATGGATAATAGAATCCATCCTCGAAACTATTCCCACTTTCTTCCATAAGCATGTCTTCATAGCTCTCATCCAAAAATTCTGCATCACCGGCACAATCCATCCGTTCGCAATCGTCGAATCTTCTTAGATTACTGCGCGCCGGTGGAATTAGTGGACTTACTCCTCCATGAATGGTATAATAAACATGATCTCTTGGGATGAGGGGTACAGTCACTGGTTCAGAAGGAACTGAAGACGATGCAGGTAACGGCAGATCCTTCGGACGCTTTGCTGGGATCTTGACCAAATTCACTTCTTCTCTAGTTTCTCTGGGCCCATGCGTAAGATGGTGATAGCTCTGACCTTTCTTGTAGCTCTTTGATTCTTTGATCAACGAGTCTGGTAGGTTATTAACGCTTAAGGAATGTGTATGCTTCAGTTTTGCTATAAGCAGTCTACTTGGGTCATCCACTAAGCCAGGTGTAGTCACTCTGGTAAGTTTGGTAGGAGAAAGTCGCTGGGGTGAGCTTATGGCGCTTTTCGAAGAATATTTATGATACGGATATGGGGACGGAAATCCTTCGTCTTCTGAATCAGAAATAGAACTATCCGCTCTGCTTCTTCTGCCGGGGAGATTTTTTTCTGGTCGAAACAGGTCACCAGAACTATTTTTGGATCTTGAAAGCGGCGGAGACCCCAAAACACTAGCTCTATATGTAGGCAACTGAGGGTGAATAGTAAAACTAGTAGTGTTGGATATACTGTTGTTGGCTCCATGTTCCCCCTGTTGTAACGCCATGGCCTGCTTGATACGCCTTTCCATAATTTCCATATCCAAAGGGCTTTTGCCACCTTTGCCAGCCGAAAAACTAAATTTGTTATTGGAAGTGGATGATGGACTCATTAGAGAAGGACTGTTAATGGGGCTCATAAATTTGCTCGTCATGCTAGGACCTATCGTCCTGGGACTGTTTTGTACCGAGGGTTCGTCTTCTTCTTCCTCGGTAGCTCCGTTAACGTCATCAATTTGTCGCAAATCTGCACAGCTTTTAGCTAGAGTTTTCATGGAAGTTAGCGTTTTTGCCCTCGTACTACTACCACTGCAACTTGAGCCAGTTTTAAATATTTCAGAGAGCTTGGAAGGCAAGTCAGCAATACTTTGACTCACGAGTCTCTTGGAATTGTTCAATGCAGCACCTGCAGTGATTCTCGCCAAGGAGTTTACATTGGAAATATTACTTTTCCCACCAGTACCTTTTTGTGCGGAATGAGTACTTTGTGAAATAGTTCCAGCCGAGCTAGACGGGGTTACGATGGGAAAAGATGGTGGTTGAGCAGCAGACTGAACCGGAGCTGTAGAACAGCCTTGTTGCTCAGGAATAACTGTACTGCTACTCATGACTGTAGAGGCACCATTGTTGGCGGTGGTGATTCCTAGTGGATGCACTCGGATTACAGAAATTTTACGGCGACGGGGCTGTACGGGGTTGGAAGCATTGTTATTACTTCCACATAGGACTGTAGTTTGCGCCTTTGATATGACGGTGTGTAAAATTGGATTAATAGTGCTCGAAATCGACGAGGTTACATTAGCCATCTTTGTTACACGCAGCAAGTTCGCAATGTAAATGGTGAGTTCATTTTAATTGTTTTTGTGTTTTGTGTGGTGTTGGTAGTATAGAGAGAAGTAAAACGCACGAGTAGTGTAGCGGGATGAAGTAGTGGTAGTGAAAATGATACAAACGGAAAAATAATAAAAAAACACAACTTAATGAAAATGGAAAAATTATTTGTAGCGCAAACAAACGACATCAGGAGCAAAGAAAACTCAAGAAATCTTCGTATAACGTTTCAATAATAAAAAGAGTACAAACAATACATGCGAAAATGTATTTTAAACACATAACTGAAATTTCACGTAAAACTGACGGCGCAAGATGTTATATAGTTTCTCTTTTAAGTAGACAACAATGCAACCGATTTTGTTGTACAACAAAAAAAACCGAAAGAAAAAAAGATTTTCGTGATAATGGAAGGAAAATGAAGATTCGAGAGTTTTTTTAAAAGAAAAAAATGCGAGACGTATAAAAATAATTTGTTACCTGTCCCAGGGAAGTAGACATGGATGAAGAGGGTCTGCCTACTTTCTCCATGTAACGCTGATGCTCCTCTGCAGGAGAGGCAGTGATTTGTGCTCCCGTGCTTCCATCAATCAGCATCTGCATACGTTTAAATTATACATATATACGTATACATTCAAATATGAATAACAATCTCCCCAACACCCATGTCAGAGCATTAATCTTGAAATGAATGTAACTTTACTTGAATAGCAGGACCCGTTGTCACAAACACTGGTGCTCCATGAAAATTTTGCCCTGGAATAGTTGCAAGAATGCCTTGTGAAAATCTCCTCTGCAGGAATTCTTGCTGTTGCTGATGTTGCACTGCAGCAGCAGTGGCATCAGCATCGCTTATAAAATTATTATTATTTGCTTGAAGCTGTGCAGCGGTAGCAGAAGGTGCAGTTGAGCTTGAGGAAGCAGCTACAGCAACTGTATTTTGAAGATGGTGAAACATACTTGGTTGTGTTGCCTGATGCAAGTCGGTGTGTCTTAAAGTCGCCCCAATGGAAGATGTTGTGGTAGTCAACTCTTCCAACCCAATTACACCCGTAGTAATTTCTTCCACTTCGTCCGGTTTATGAGTAACTACACTGAATCTTCCCTTCCTGATTGGACTGACCTCGCGTCTCTGATGCGTCTGGCTCGTGTCGCTGGCCGTACCCACTGAAGCGGTGGTTTGACTTCCCATGGTCGTCAACGAAATTTCTCCGGCAGGAGTTTCTGCAGCGGAAGAGCTTGGGGTCGCCTGAACCGGTGTTTCATTTGGCGTCTCTGGTATTGTCGTCGTGGAGGAATCTAATGAGAGCGGAACAGGTGACAAGTTTTAACTGTATAGCAAACATTTTTGCAAAAATTGTTGTGGTAATTTCTAAATTCACAAAACATACAAAAAGCATTTCATAATAAAAGTCGGTTAAGCGTTAAAACTTAATCCTACCTTCTCTAACAATGCTGACTTGAAAGCGAGAAACTTTCTTAACTGGCTGTGCACTACCGTTATTACTATTATTGCTAGAGCTAATATTGTCGTCAGGTGCTGTTGGTGGTAATGTCAGCAGACCTGAATTTTGACCTCCATCAAAAGAGACTACAAAATTGCCACTATTACCAGTATCCTCGGTGGCTACATTAGCACCATTGCAATGAGTAGTAGAGACTGATGGGGTTATAATGGCAGACTGATCGTCTACAGATAACAGTAATGAAGCAGGTGGTGCTGATGGACTACCTGTTGGAGGCGGTGTGTTGGTGTCGTTGTTAGCTGTGATCAAATGCAGTTTGAACGAAACGAAAAATAAAAAGTGAGCAGTGCTACATATTTTGCAACATAAAAATATAAAAATAAAGAAATAAAGAATACGAACACAATTGGGATTACGCAAGGGCAGTTAAAATAAAAATATAATAGACAAGAGCGCAAGAGGACTTTTCGGAAAATAAAATTTTATCGTCTGTACCTTTGGCCTGTTGAAGGGCATGTGAAGAGGCAAACTGTGGCGATGCACCTGAAAGTGAACCAGCGTGGATTGGTACCGCTGAGATACCCATTGCAGGTCCAGGATACATGGGTCCGAGTGGGCCTGATATAAGTTGCGGTTGATGATGCAAATACTGAGGATTTGAGACTGGTCGCCCGGGCTGCTGAGAGCATTCTATTCCAGGTTGACCAGTAGCTTCCAATGAAGGACCTTGCGGTGGTGCTATATGTGGCGAAGCTACAAAACTTTGGTAGGGTTGATATGGAGCAGGAACATAAGTTGTTAATAAAGCCGGTGCATGAATCTGTTGGCCGTGCATTTGCGCAGGGGAAAATTGAGCTGCTGCAGCAGCCAAATTAACACCTACAGTGACGGCGCTCATTCCGGGTGGGGCAGCAGCGGATGGCGGAGCTTGACCAAGTGATTGCTGATTTGCTGGAGGACAACTTTTGTGAATTGTATGAATTTTGTGGAGCTCTGCTTCCAAGTCTTGGAAATCCATAGCGGCAGGACGAACCTTTTGTTTATTAGCGTCAATACTTCCGATAGACGTGTCCTTGGTTAAAACTGGAGTTGCAGTACCACCTGTTCCAGTGCCAACAGAGGATCCCAAGGTAAGCTGGGATTGATCGGGTTGAGGAGTCCCTGAATCACTCCCGGGGCCAGAACCAGATCCTTCCGTCATCATTGCAAGCTTCTGTTGCAGCGCAAGAACGTAACTTTCTTGAGTGTGGGTCGATAGCGGTGTTGTGGGCTGACTGGTTGTTCCTGCTGTCGTTGTTCCTTGAGTGCTTGTACCATCTCCACCACCTACCATGCCACTGCTGCTGAAATCTTGTTGAGTTACTGGATTTGTTCCAATCATTTGCAATTTTTGTTGCAGGTCTTCCAACGTAGATGGTGCACTAATGTATAAAAATTATTAGATTGTAACTGTATAACTGAAAGTTCGTTATGTGAGGATACTTCACATACTACATTTCGATTCCCCGATTTTCAGCTACGTTCAACTTACGTTTCATTTGAGGTCTTGTCAATGGAACTCTGGTTCTGGACTCCTCCAGAAAATTGTGTATCTCCCGGTACCACTGTATTATCTGGGGTGCACTGCTGTGATGTTCCAAATTCCGAACTTGTTGCTTGAGTTTGTTGTGGTAACTGTTGCTGCTCCTGGGGACCTGAGCCAGATGACATTGCAAATGTTCCAGGATTAATTGGCATTGTCAGAGGAACTGTCATAGTCATTGGAACAGCAGGCATAGTAATTGGAACTGGTTGACAGGGGTCTGACCCTAGTGACATGGGCATTACACCAGCAGCTGCAGCAATACTATTGTTCAAATGATGCTGCATTTGCTGAAGGTGAATTTGTTGCTGTACTTGATGGTGTTGTTGTTGGAGTAATTGTTGCTGTTGTTGATGAAGAATTTGCTGTTGCCGATTGATCTCTGTTTGTACCTGCTCGGCCGTGTATAAGGCTGGCTCCTCTTGAGATGGTACTTGGGGAGCCGCAGATGACTGATAAGCTTGTGTCGTCTCTAAAGGAACACCATGCAAGTCTGTTGGTGGCTGTTCTTGAACAGGAGTGACCTTGAAACGCGAGGGTTTCGACTGAGCTGACGTAATGGTTGATTGTGCCGAGGAAGATGCAGATGCATTCTAAATGGAATATTAAAGATTTTATGAGTAAGTACACGAACGCTAAATGTACAACTTTTTAAAAACCCAACACCAACATGTAGAGAAAATAGCGATAACGTTATAAAGCAACAAAGTAAAAAAGTTCACAACTGAAGTACATAAATTATCAAAAAACTTTCCCAAAGTAAAATGAGGATTCAGTGTACGCAGGGTGACCGCCTTAAGACAAAGCAAAATGAAAGGTGCAACTATAAATTATAGTACACGTAGTGTGAACATTATAAAAAAAGAGTACGGCTGTCGTAATCAAAGAATGATGAAAAAGATTAAAAGTGATACTACTACTAATAGTAAATAATAATAATAATAATAATAATAATAATAATAATAAATGTAATATTACTGTTTTTTTAACAAACAAATCGACAGTAAATGCAGCAAATGTTTTTAGAAACCTGGTTAATCAACCAGGGTAAAAACTAAATAGAAATTTTAACTCGATATGATTAGGCCACCTGTTGTTGTAAGGACAGAGAAGTATCAGGAGATTCGTGCTCTTGAAGAAAGTCGGCTTGCTCATACCCCATTTCGAACTCTTCTTCTCGGAGACATGACAGGGCGACTCCTTCAGAAAGCTGCATGAAGGGAAGCAAGTCAACAAGTTTTGTTTGCATCATTTTTATAGTCATCATCCCCATGTTTTCAAAACTCATTTCAATTAAGAACTCAATTTCCATTGTCTCGATAAAGTTATCATCAAATTACTAGATATGCTAAAAGTATTGCCTCTTATATGAAGGATAACATCCTGATAAAAGATTCTTGGTGTCATAAGAAACCTTTTCGGTTCGGTTTGTAAGTTGCTTTAAAAAATTAAATGCAATATTGTAACATTCAGTAAATCGTGCTGTTTAAACCATGCAAAATTGTTTAAAATTATTTTTGTTAGATCTAGGCAAAACTTTGTGTGGGAAGAGAGGAAAAACATTAGACACGGAACGATAAGTTGGAAAAATCGAAAAACCCCCATTTAAATTCCCATGTCATGTCATTTAGCATTATCATAACCACCACCATTATTAAACCATCACCACACCACAACCCAAACAATCTATACAAGGATTCCTTCCTTTGTAGCGGAAAAGAAAAGTTCATAGATTAGAACAGCTTATAAATTACAGTTGCTCAACCTTAAGATGAAGATCCGCTTCACTGCCACCTTCGACATGCCCAACGGCTTTGTCCATGGGATTCCTGACAACGGGCATAGTGCCAGGCTTTTCTCTGACTTGATGCATTATGTCCTCAACCATCTCGATAAATGGTTCAGAGTGGCTTTCTGAAAGAAGGTTCTCTGCAACCAGATTTTTGGCTATGTCTGCCGGTACTAAGTCCTCACAGTCAAACTTGAACGTGACAGTCTTTTGTTTACCAGTCTCAAGTTGACACTCTACCACAGTCCCTTCAACGGATAGGAGAGTGAGCTTAGGGCCACGATCGCCAGTTTTACGGCGACGGGACAATTTTTTCTTTTCCGTACGACGCTCACCTTCACTCATTTCACTATAAAAAGGAGTAAATATATAAATTTAAAAAATAAATCTGATCACGACAAATGGGATGTTGAGCGAACAATATATATCAGCAATCTGGATAAATAAGTTACCTGTCTGCATGATGGAGTCCGTGGTACATCGCCCCCATTTGTTGATCTGACCCACCTATGCAAGGGGCAGACTGAGGCACAGCTGTGGGAATTAAGCCAGCGTGTTTCAACATTGCGTCCATTTGGTGTTGCTGGAATCGCTGAGCACTTGCAATATCCAGCTGCAAGTACATTATCACATAAATTATCATGCTGCATAAAATAATCTTCATCTCATTACATTAATAACATTTACTGCTACCGAAAAATATCGTGTACGACGGATGTATATGTGACATTAAAAATGGTTGGTTTTGTTGGAACTCACGACCGATCTAACAGTTAATTTCTTTAACATATGCGTAAGCCCTATTATTATACAATATGTATAGTAGCTGCCAACTGTCATCTCCATTTAAAAAAATAAATTGTACTATGTACAGGAATTTTACTAGGATTTCTACTTAGCAATTACGCGGGAGAGAAATTTCAAACTACTGGCAAACTACAAAAATATGTTGTATGTAAAATAAATATATTTTAATGTGTATTTACATTGACCAAACTAAAAAAAATTAGCTCCCACATTTAAAAATGAAAAGACAAATGAACATTTTAGACAAACACGACCGTATATTATATAAAACATTGTAAGTAAAAAGTAATTTTCACCCCCATTCCCCAAAACAACAAAACTCGAGGTAAATAATAATCGGTTATTAGCACCGTTTTGTTCTATTATGCACATGTTATGGATAATAGTATGGAGAATGGTACTTTAGTAATAATATGGATTAAAATGGACCTGAAAAGTATAATAAGAACATAATTGTATATAAACTCTATGAAAATAAAATCGAAACCACCACCTACTTGGAGCTTGTTAGGTTTATTAGGATTACAACATGCGGCGGACGCTGACGACGAGGAGCAGGCAGAGGCAGGAGCAATCGAGGGACTACTTGCACTAAAGGGTTTACTTTCACTACTGTTTACTTGCTGATGATGTGGAGTGAGTAGAACCGAAGAAAGTGGATTACGGTCATTAAGATTATCACAGCTTATCATTGTGGCGTTACCACCAACGATGCTGGCAATATTTGGTGTTGTGGCAGATACAGGAGCGTTATTGATTAGGTTGTTGCTGTTGAGCAGGCTAGTGCTATTAAGATTGTTATTATTGCAAGAAATGTTGGGCTGACTGCTGATCATATGATTATAATTATTATTAATATTGGTAACAGGATCATGGCTCGTTGATCCGACAAGAGCAGCAGTGGCAGCGACAACAGTCTCAAGATTGTTTAGATTGGGTAAACTGCCATCAAGATCAAAATGATAGTTCCTAGCAGTGGTAATTGGATTGCTAATACTATTTATTTGGCTAGTATCATTGTTGCTGCTGGCAAGATATGTCTGAGAATCTGCAACAGCCAACTTTTTTGCCACTTCAGTAAACAAATTTGGCATGGTCCTCATCATTTTTTCAGCTACCATTTGTATTTCCCGAGGATCCACTGCGGACGCCCGTCTACTCCACTCGTCCTCCGTATCTGTATGAATTGCAGAAGTAGATCCGTACGCGGAATAAGGGTGTTCCACAATCTTTGTTATTACCACACCACCCCCATTAGCTGAGCCTCCTGTTCTCGTAACGCTGTTACTCATTGCCCCGTTTGTTGATGATATTACTCGTTCTCGATGGGGAAATGTGCTACTCGCTTGACTTTGATGAATTATAGCCAGTTCTCCAGAGCTTGGATTTGACATAGCTCCAATTGAGCCAGGAGATGATGTTGAACCAAACTGTATGCCAATTCCACTGGAACATGCAACGTAATTATTATTTGTGTACACTTCTGTTATGGAATGACCACGAACAAAATCCGACTCTGCTGAAACTGGCGGAAACGATTGCTGTTGATTTGGTAATGGTTGATGGGCAGCTGACACTGGTGGAATGTTTGAGCAGACGGCTATGGCACCTACAGGATGAAGAACAGGCGTCGTATTCAAGGTTAAAGTGCTGGTAGCGACTGCTGCTGAGCTTTGGTCAAGGAGAGTTGCCTGTATCGCGTTCATTCAACATAGTTTTTCCACGACAAGTCATAGTATTATGACCATCAATATTTTTTTTATCAAGCCAAGCAGTCATGGCGTGTGTTCATTCAAGTAGGTATGAATTTTTATATTGAATCCATCGGTTCAGCGGAGGTCAATATTTAAAAATGGGATTATGTATTAAGATATTTAGCGAACCAACACCAGCAAATACACAGGACATCATTGCCAATTTTGTGAGTGCATAACCATGAACCATCATCATCATCGGTGTGAGTGTGTTGAGTGGGAGTATTTGTAAAGTGGTAGTAGTAAAGTCAGTTCACAAAACACGCGGAACAGGAACGGTAAAGTTTACACAACCGAGAAAACAAAGAAAATAGAAAGAAAAAATCAAATATGCAATGTATGTGTATATAGTAGCATGTAAGCATGTAGTACATTGTGTCGTAACGTGGAGTTGGATAACGTAACGTAACGTAAGATGTAGCAGTTGGCGTTTCGTGTACAAGAAGACACAAATTGATTATTAGAAAAAAAATTCACTTTTAACAGTTGATACAGTTGTACCAATTCCTTCGTCATTCTCATACATGTATGATGTGTGATTGTGATGATTTATTTAACTCGATAAAACTAGACTGGATCGCGCAATTCACTGGCGCCTTCATTATGCACTCCTAAACTGGCATCATGTTTTTACTCAAGCAGTTTGATTAAGATTAATAATTTTTTTTCTGGCAACTTCTGAGCTGGACTCAATAACAAATTTACGTAAAAATATGCTAATTCAATTATTTTATAAAAACGTTAATTAAAGTTAGTGGGAAAACATTAAAAAGCATAGATGAAAAAGTTAGGGAAGAAACATTTATCTCTACTACAGTCTTAAAGCCTCCGCCAAAATTTAAAATGCTTAATTATAGGTTTCCAAACTAGTTGAATGGGCTGTAGAGCCAAACAGGTATACATGAATGCATTAATATAAACTGGAATGTTCTCCAACTACGTTCGTAGATGTATAAATGTTGAGAAGCTCATCAAAACCAGATATAATTGTACACGATAAAAAACATGCAACGTATCGAATCAAATTTAAACGAGAAGCAAGGTCGAAGCTTGATATGATTTGGTGTACAAAATATTATTGGTTGCATTTGCATTAACAGAGATTTAATATAAAAAAAATTAAATATTCAATCTACTACTACTTGTTGCTGCAATGATTCCACAAAAACTGGCAACCATGAATCCGTGAATAGGCTTTCCTATATTCCTATACACATTCCTGAACTCGATCTGGTTCTAACAGACTCGTCCCGTAACTAACACACTACCTTTCATTTTTGTCAGAGAGTGCAGTAATACTATATAGGTATAATTAAGGGCAAGGCCATGCTGTCAAGTTGTAACTAAGCAAAAAATGTTACAATGCTACCAAAAACCTACCCCCGATTGCTACTGTTTAATGAGCTATTCGTCTACCAATACCATGACTAACATTGCAAGCAAACATTGACAACAACGAAATAATATTTGTTGAACACGGTACAAAGTTGTTTAAATTCGCATCACAATAAGAACAAGAACATTTATGAAAGCAAAACACATCATCATCATCATCATCATCAGTCATGATTATCATTTTACCTGAGGAGACTCGTTAGTGTCAACGGAAGAGGAATGTTCAAGCTCGGCAGCAGAGGGAGTAACATTGGTAGTGGGAGCAGAAGCAGTGGTAGTCGTTGTCTGATCATTGCGATCACCTGCCACCGGAGCCATGGTACAAGTTTCATCGGAAGAGACAGTTGATGACACAATGGATGTCACAGCAAAACTAACATTGAGGGCGACACTTTGCTCACTCGAGGGTGCGGTTACCGTAGTCACTTGATTAACATTTCCATCTGTGGGAACATACGGCGGTGCTGCAGATGGCGCAGAAATTGGAGACGACTCCATGGTACCAGCAATATCTTGATTCGAAACTGTTTCTATGGACAAACTGCTTTCTGTCCGATCTTCTAGAGAAAATGCATTTTCTTCTCCTGACAAGGGCAAGTTTACTCCTCCTGCTGGGGGGATGCCAGCGATTGCATCATTACCTATGATTCCAATCTGTTGTTGAATCACAACATTAGTTGCAGACGAGGTATCGACTTGTTCTGATAGTGGGCCTGATTGCATTACAGATTGCATAGCTGGTGGTGGTGGGTCAGTGGCAACAAGATGCGTCGTACCCACCACCACCATTTGTTCATATGTAGGTGCTGTGACGGTTGGCTCTGTTGATTGCTGTGGAATGCTTTCAGCGGAGGCTGAAGTATGAATTTTTGCAGTGTCATCTGGCTCAACAATTACATTTGTATTTACAGCGACAGCAGAAGCCGGAGCTGTGGAGTTATTGTTAGGAATTACAGCGCATTCTTCAACAAGTTGAACTGCAGCAATTTGTTCTGTGATATTTGCAGTAGAACTGTCAGCAGCAGTGCAAGCAGAAAGCTGGAGTTGCTGATCTCCGCTCTCAGCAGAAGTGGCAACAACGAGTGGAGCAGTCACAGCGACAATTGTTGAAGGAGCGGGACTAGGACATACACTTGCAGTAGCAGTAGCAGAGTCAACAAAGGAAAGCGGGGTTAGTTGCTGTGATAGACTTGTACGTCCAGAGATAACATGGCATGGATCCACAGGCGTAAAGTCAGCAGTGTCACCGCCGCCAGTGGTGGATGCACTCACAGGTGACGCTGTAACTCCCGAATTCATAAGATGTTTTGCTTGATGATGTAGATGATGATGGTGTTGAAGCGTGGCTGGTACTAATCCTTTTCCAACGGTGCTTGTACCGGTTGCAGTTGTAAGCGTAGCAGCGGCAGGCAATAAGCCGACCTGTGCAAAATCGTTGTACAAGACAAAAAAGCGAAAATAGAAAAAGCCAAAACACGGACAAACAAACAGACATCGTATTACCACTTAGCCCACAACAAGTATTATTAGATTAGCCATTTTAAGAATGTTTATCATTGGAAACATTACAATTTGTCTGGACAGTCACAAAAATAAGACAACTTAATAATAAAAAATAAGAATTAGTACGACTACACACCACTTTCGATAAATTAATTAATTTTTATATTTTAGCAATTTTATACCACGTGAGGCATTTTGTAGCAGTCTAAAATAAGACTTTGAAACCGTTTTCAATAAGTGCAGTAATGAACGGTAAAGTATACATCTACGTGTTTTGCAACGTGTGTTTGCTACTACTAGCCATAAAACGAACAAGTATACATAGTATGCAGTGTGTAAAAAAAGGTGCTTATCGATATCAAAGCATGTTTGAGCCTTTCGTACCTGTTGAGGGTGTATTGGAACAACTACGCTAGGGCCGGTATGAACAATCTGCTGATGTGATCCAGGGTGATAGCCTGTCATATAAGCCAACTGGGCGGCAGCGGCAGGACCAGTTTGGAACGCAGCAGCAAACTGGGGATCACCAACATTAAGTGCGTACGACGGGGTACTGGTAGTGTAAACCCCTTGGATTCCTTGCTGACTAGTTGCAACAGCGGTAGGCCCTCCAAATGGACCTGCAGTTGCAACCTGGAAAGCAGGTGCTAAATATCCTTGAGTGTATAGTTGTTGTTGTTGTTGCAACTGTAATAAATTAAATAAAGTATACTTAAAAACATATCTTTTACATCGTTCAGTCGGATAAAGTGTCATTGGATACAATCCGGCGGACTTTAGATAGTGTATTAAACTGTCACATTTATGTATGCTCACACTTATGCGGGATTTTCCCTTCCCCAATAAAGTTACCATTTCCACGTGTGTAGACTAATTGAAAGTGTCGCTATCACGTTTAGCAAATCAGATGCTGGGCTGGATAATGAATGACATTTGTTAAGTGTTACTTAACGCTTACAGTTGATAAAATTGTCTACTGACAACATCCCTGGTTGAAATTATATACGTTATGTTAAAAAGCTGACATGTCTATTTACATATGTACATCTGTTATACAAGCATTCCAATCTAATATTTTCTTACGTACGTAGTTACCTACCAGCTAAAAATTAAATAGTTTTGAATAAACTGTAGCTAATATTAATAGAAAAGGGATGTTGTCGTTACTAGTAAACTCAAATTGCTGCTCTGTAGTTAAATATCTAAATTTAAATACACAAGTATTCATCAGCACACCTCCACCACGGAAGGCATAAACTCTTGAATCTTGATCTGGGAACGAATGTCATGTCGGAATGGAATGCATCACTATGATAACTTTTAGAATATGATGCTGGATGCGTGAGTCAAACAAGACCCATGGAGACAAATTACACAAAATTGAACTCAAAAAAGAATTCGTTAATTTCAATTTCAATAGTGTGTAATTGTCTGTATTGCCTTGAGTCAACAGTAATAAGAAGCATTGTACAGTTTCGTAATATTACCTGAGGTTGCAGATAAATTGTCTGGCCCTGAATTAAATGATCACCAGTTTGCATTGTCACGTAGCCAGAGTCAAGTTGAAGATCTGTTTGAAATGAAAAAACAAACGAAAACATTTGAAACATATTCCTGCTGTCAGCTAAATAAAGTGTTAATCGCCGTACATCACCGTACATAAATAGTCGCTAATTTAATTATCACCATAACCTATCCCATTTGCACCAGAATACGTTACTAGTAAATACGTAAAGTTACGTAGCCAAAAAGACGAGGGAAAAATATCTTTACATTTTGAAAAAGAAAGGACAGAATATATTTAAGCAAACTGCATCTGATTGAAGTGGCAAGCACAATTGAAAACTTCCTTTAACAATACTTGAATATGAAAATTGCTATGCTCTCATGTTGAAAAAAAATCATTTATGTTGAATAAAGCCCGTAAAATATGAAAATATAAAATTGAATAAGTAGCAAGGATCAATTGAAGCTAATTAAATTTATTAACAACAAATCCCAAAAAGTTTTATTATTAGATTAGAGGCATGCAATAACCGTCTCCAGGAAGGCAACCCACATCGGACAAAAGAGTACTTATCACCACATTACATTGATAGCGTAGGAACGGTATGCATCAGTATACTACAGTATAGATGATAAACGGAAAACGAAGAGTTTTAACTGTCGCTGAGATAAATAAATTGTAAAAGCTCGTTTAAAAAGATTGCTGACCATTGGAACTATCATGGTTGTACGTCGTGTTATTGGAATTGGACACGGTTTGTTGTTGTTGTTGTGCTATCGACGAAGAGGATGAAAAACATGGAAGTATGGGAAGTTGAAAACCACTCTCATGTCTCATTTCTAATATTTTTTCTTTGTTAGTACCATCATCAAAACTAATTTTGACAACAGAGGAGGAAGTATTACTATGCTGATGATGTGAATACTCACTCGTCAGCATTTGTGCCTTTCTTCTTTCATCTCGATCCCGTATCAAGGCCATAACTTGCGTTTTCAACAATTTTGCCACCAGTTTTGTATCTTCTTCCACAAGGAGCCCATTCTTGGCCTAATAATAAAATATGGACTGTTGAGATAGACATCATTCCTTCAATTTTTTAATTAACACTAGTAAGTTAAATAAAGCTATAGCTATACGCCTTTACCATGTCTTGTGCTACTTCCTCCACAATGTCGCGATCAATGTCAAATTCAAATTGAATAGCTTCATTTTCGCGGTATTTGTTACTTCGTTTTTTGGGATCTACCACACGAAGACGAAATTCCACTTTGTTTGCATCAGCCTTATCATCTCCTTTACTGACCAGTTCAATTTTCAATCCAGGATCTTCCGCAAAGAATTCGTGATTGAGTAAGTCTTTTACACCAGGACGTTCATCCTTGTTCAGACGAATACATTGATCGATAATTTCTTTAATATCAGGAGTCTCGATTTTTTCAAAGCTATTTGGACGAATGCCCTATAGAATTTGGGGAAAAGTCATGAAGAAACTTGTAATTTTAAATAAGATAAGAATCCCATATTCAGTGCAGCAAACAAATAAAATATAACAATGAGAATTCTGCGACAGCCAAAAACTTACAAATAATTTGACGACAAACCAAAAAGCTCTTACATTTTTAATGTTCCGGAAGTCATGAGCTCAGTAACCAACACTATGCACTTCTTCTTTCCTGATGCCTCCCAATAGTCATAAAATCTTACAATATTAGGATGTTGCAGTCCCTTCAGCATTTCTGCCTCCTCTCGGAATCGCTGTCGCTCACTCTTACTCAATTTTTTCTCTTGTAGCTCACACCATGCAACACTCACACCAGTCTGCGTGTCAAGACCCCTATAAACTGTTTTAAAACTTCCCCTTCCTATCTCCTCGTCAAATTTTAGGTACCTTCCATCTGGGCTCACGTCAACAGCCTCCTCCTCTCCTTCTTCTGTATCGCTTCTTTCCCGATGGGTATGCTGATGCTGGGGAGGATGTTGTTCTGGCAAAGCTTCCAGATCTCCACCAACTGTGCCTACAGATGACCCTGCAGCGTGTCTACTAGAATCGTGACCTTCGATGACTTCGGCGCCACCTGTACTGCTGTCACCACCACCACCGGCTGCTCCGCTACTTGCTGTGAGATCTGTTGTTTCAATCTGATGATCACTACCACCCGTTGGCTCACCGGCTGACTCAACTGCCTTCCCTGCCATTCCTCCAGTAGATGAGATTCGACCTTGACTATTTTGACTATGACTTAGGGACGGGGGACGACTACTCCCTGAGACACTACTACTACCTTCCTCCTTGATACTTTCTAACTCTTTACCGTCCACATTACTCTCAAACTGTTGACCAGAGTTTTCTGCTGACAACTGACTGCCGTCAGATTCTGACGTAGTTGTTGCTGAGGTAAAAACACTATCACTTTCTTTAATACTACTGACGGTGAATCTCCCATCACGTCTCCTGTCCTCGCCTTGCTCACCAACACCACATAAACTATTATTTTCGCTATCTTCCAGAATGCAGTTATTATTTGCAATATTTGAGTCCCCACTGGAAGGAGAACCCAAAGAGGGATCTCTTGCCACACCGCCAATTGACGACGTCCTTGACAAAGGCTTCGTAAGACTTCCAGATCCGTGAGTAGCAATGTTTCGTGCGGATGATGATAACGACGACGGGACGCTGGCACTGTTTGGACCATTTTTCGTTCCAGCAATCACGCCTTCCGTAACACCGGTTAAGTGGGCTGAAAAACGTTGTTGACTACTGTTGGACGTTGATGAGGAATATCTCCCAGTCCCAGACTTTCCTCCTCGACTAGTACGGTAAAGACCACTGTCACTTGCATAATCATCTCCAGACACTATGCCACCGCCGACACTTTCACCGCCTCCCGAACTCGGATCTATACCGACTCCACTTGTTAAATAAGGAGGAGGTGTTCCAGAACTAGCACCACGTGCATGACTATTATTATTTTGAAGACTCTTCCGCGACAGTTCTGTTGCCGATGACGTAGTATAGCTACGCTGACGGGGAGAAGAGCTTCTATACAAGGAGCCCGATGAGACCGATGTTCCTACTCCTCCATGGGATGGAGAAATATGACCGTCTGGAGTTGGTTTGTCGAGGGTAGAGTAACTACGTCTGGGACGGATTGTTCTCGACAATGTTCTATTAACAGCCAATGGCAATAAAAAGACGATCCAATTTTAGTTTTACACTTTCCAAGTATAGTATGACCATTGGAATCATTATAGCTAAAAATATCTACGATGACGGTGATAATATCTGACAGGCAATACTTCAACAACCAATCATGTATACGGAAAATAACCACTTTTCATGTTTCAATCTTCTTACGAGAAATCCCATTTCAGTATTGATATCATTCATTAGGCATGCATCGAGTAAATGACCTAGTAATATCCAGAATCAAACCAATAATATGTATACCATTATCATCGCCGTCCTGTCAGCCAACGTACCCTACAGTGTACATAAACTACTACACTGCTTTGTAGTTTGTAGTATGTTCATTTATATTCTTAATCAGTTTAATCATGTGCATTATCATTTTGATACAAAATTATATTCTTCAATAATATTGCTGTAGCTGTGTATTGTTTATGTTAACTCAATTTCGACAAGTATGCTTATTATATAACCCGTATATAGTATATATTGTACGATTGTACGATATGGAATTCGCATTCATTATACATGCCATTAATTTAAGTTTCCTTTCACTCACTCTTTAACTGTATAAATGTCTTCTTCACCAACAACACCAAATGTTATAATGCAGTTCATCAATTCAATCATCGTCACACCTTCATTAAATAAATGTGTTGTAAGCGGCTTGCAGTTCCAAAACTGACCACAAAAAGAACAAGTTTTCCTACATATGCTTCCAAAGCTGTGCATGGTTTTCCATGTAAAAACACATTTTTAATTCGCTTCTCGTCTCGTTTGCACGTTACGAAGCATTCTATAATTCCTCCCCTTCACTGGCACCAGCTAGCAGCGTACTGACCAAGAATACAAACGTGAGTCAAACTGGATAACTGACATTGCTGCGCTGCTTTGGTGTTATAAAATAACATTTAGTAGAATACCAATACCGACCAGTATGAAGGATTCCAATAAACCAGTCGCTATAATCAAAGTCTCTTATTTATTTGAACCTTATGTAGAACGAAAGCTTTAAAAATTAATGCAAAAGTATTTTATACAATTCGCAATATTTTACTTTGTGCCTTCATCTTTTATAAATATCGTGAATCTCTTCAATCGACTGTAGAGTACCATTATCTCTTTACCACACTACATACCGCACATACCATGTCAGTTCCAGTTCCTCAGCCTAACCTACCGACTACGTCTGTGATGTAAAGAACTATATATAATAATATTATATATTATTTAAATTGTGAGTATAAACACTATAACATGGGGTAGGAATGCGATAAACATGATAATAATTTATTACTACTACTACTAGTACTACTCATTCAAGCTAAATGCCACCACTTTTGTTTTTGATGATTGCCTACCTGCGATCTGTTATGTTATAATGTTACGCATTAATGTTGTAACATAGCTGAACATGCGTCGGTACCAGTTACATGTTTATACGACTACTACTTCTGCAGACTATAATTCCAAATAGCTACAAAAATAGACGTGTTGCATGATGAATGTTGAGCATGCTAGCTAGGCAAACGAACAAAATTTTGAAGAGCATGTTTGCATGCACAGTAATGAGCCCATCATCAACATTCCAAAATCCATTAATGACTTGAATTTGTGTGTACTGTGTGTTTACGAAGTACGTGTCTTTCATGTCATGTCTCTGCTACCAGTAGCGCAGTACTCTTTAAAGTTTAAAAATAGGCACATTAACATTATTGCTTTGAAACGTTCCTCCCCCGCAAATGCACGCGACGCCAGAGAGAGATTATATAGTGCAGCATGATGACAATGGACACACAAGGACTTAAACCTCCTTGAATAAAACTATCAAATTTAGAACATATGACCTACGTGGAATACAGCAACTTATATAGTCTATTCTTTGAACTTAAGTGATATACATTCTCCATAGCTTTCGAGATCCACTCTCGCCCAATTCCACAGAATTCTAAAATTCCCTTTCCTTCAAAAGAAAATCAGCGAACAAAGTAACCGGACCCGATCGTCCATTCTTAGATTGTACATGCGTACCACAGGTCATACATAATACACCACTCACCACTTATTTTACGTATTTGAAATACAAAGCCAGTGTCAAACATAGAAAAAATATAAATGTATACTGATCATATGTGAGTTCCGTCAATAGATGTCAAAAAATCGTACTGGATAAGCAGCTTGAGTTAAAATGTTTGTGGATAATATAGTGATGCAAACAGGAAGTAAAACTATGTATGCAGTTACTTTTCCCGTTTAAACTTGTTTAAAATAGCACGCATCGCATTGTTTCACAAATACATAGTGCTCATTGACTATCCTGTGAAAACTATATTGTGATTTTCTTACTGCCATCTAACACTAACTAATATACGTCCAGTGAGACTATTTTGTAATATAAGTATTGCATTGCATTATTAACATTATGAAAGACAAATGAAGTTTTAAGCAAAAAACGACATTCAAAAGAGAACACAACATATTATTGTATAACAGTTTTGGTTTCCATACTGTTGGTCAGACGCAGACGAGACAGGGTCAGACGCTTCAAAATCAATGGTCTATTAACTATTAACCTCACGAAACATGTTGCACTTGTCAATAAACTGAAATAGACATAGCAAGTAAAATATAACGAAGGACTTCAGTATCCTTAATTATAATTTAAACATATTGATGCACAGTGTACATGTCATATAGCACAACACCGTATTAATCATTATAATTACCTGCAGATTACTATACATCCATTCTCATTACTAGAGACTCTATTTCTAGGAAAATACCTATTGTGTATCTTCATTCAATCGAGTCCATCTTTATTATGTGGACATATCATGACTTTTTAAGCCGATTGGAAAGCACCTATTTT
>JAHZNE010003252.1:0-10752 GCA_027744055.1 Callyntrura sp. NNG-2020
GAGAAGGGGAACATACGTGTTTGTATACACCAAGGTGATATAAAAATATACAGCCGGGATTGGTATACCATCCACTTAACGTCAAGATTTCGTTACCGGCATGAAACCACCGAGGGTTAAAAAAGCCACTGCACGTATGTATTTACCAACCACGACAACTTTCACTTGTCATTTGATGTATAAATGGCATGGTTACTCACGTTCCCCCTTCCCATCTGAAGTGTTACTGCAGTATCAACGGTTTAGAATAGAAGCATGTGAACACTATCTTGCACGGCATATTCTTATTCTTAACTCACGGTTCGAGTTGTATGGACTCGTCTAGATTTATTATCACATCTTCTTTTTGAAGTAAATGTTAATTTAACTAAATATTCCAAATGTGATTTGACTGAAATTGTGCCAAATTTATAAATTTATATTTATAGCGTTCCGTCCGAGATGGAGCAAATGAAATTTATGCAAGACATGTAATTTGTATGTGGGTACGCAAACTGATACGAATCCGTTGAACAACAAAATGGAGTATATCAAATTCTAGACATGCTCAGCTTTAAAACTACATTAGTCAAAAAGCAGATTTTACTGCACCAGAAATTGAGTTTCAGTACATTCAGTTGGATTTGTGTCCATTTTAATCGACCTCACAATGTCAGTTAGTAAATTCTAATAAAATAATTCCTTGTATCATTTTAAAATATAAATAGACTTCATCAGGCCACGTATATGTGGTTTGAATGACTCCAAGAATATGAAGATTGGATAAGTAACAATAACAAAATATCCTTTATTCGTACAACGAAATATGTCAACTGCTTAGGAATGGAGAAAACATGCTCTGCTTACATAGAGTAACAAGTAGTGTGTTTTTTTGAGATACCTGGCCTGAATATAGTGTCAAGAAAGATCAAACAAAAAATTAGTAGTCATAGCCATGAAGGGAAGCAGCAGCTGCAAAGCTGTAATAGCCACAATATTATTGCTGTGTAGAAAACGCTATCATGTCTGTTGAGAGAGAAAATGGAACCATAAAAAGAACTATAAAATTTTGACAAAAATAGTAGACGAGGCATGGCTCCCTTAACCATCCCACTGGAGGAACCTATGACTCACCAGAGCCACAAAAATAAATATTGAGCGGCGTAAACAGTTTAAAAAGTGTTAAACCTCTTAGATAAGGAATGGCTATGAACATAATTCTGATATTCGGGCATTACTGGTTAATGATATAATGTATCGTCGAACGAGTAAGTAATTTAATTGTTACAGCACTACTTGAGTTCAATGATATGCCACATGTTATATTTAATTGAATAAAATTGAATGTTTCCCTTTAATTTACCACAGGGAATGTGTGACAGAACAACTGACATATTACAAGCCATTATTATGTTACTATCAATTAGTACCAACATAATTTCAAAACGGTAAAGATTTCAAGTATTGTCGTGCCTATGGCAGACGGCTAACGGGCCAATATGGACAAAAAACTGACTGTATGTCTTATATTTTCATTCTTAATGAAATAAATAGATCGTGATGATGATGACGCTTTTTACGTAAACTATCTCTACTTTAATGCAACAAGCATGTAGACACACTAGTCATGGTCATGACGATATGATGACCATCATCCATCCATATTTGCTTGCTTCATTGTTCATTTCAATTGTCGATTTGTTATTTTGGTACTGCCGTTCAATGGCAAAAACTACTTGAAATTTGGACATTAACAATGTAAGAATGAGTCATTTTCCCCGTCGACAAGGAATACCGCTTGTTTTCATGAGCCTGTTTTCCCTCTATCTATCAATCATCATTTACTTTTAGCTACTTTTTACGATGTTCCTCCGATCAAATTATTTTCTTGTTTGTTTTTAAAAAGAAATAAAATGCTATATGTGTACTTGTGATAATTATTATTTTTAGTTTCTCTTCTCCCTCGTTACAATGCACGATGAGGGGGTTGGTGGTAGTTTGCATTATTTGTATATCTTGGTACGTTTAAAAAAAATTACAGCCACAGCTCAATGAAAAGTGTAATCAAATTTGGTGTATTCCCACCCTTAACTTACAATTTGGTATATTGTATATTATTGCGCTTACTGTAGTGGATAATGCGTTAATGCCAATATCATCACCAGAAGCCCGATCTTGAATCCAACCATAAAAAGTCGCAATAATAAATATTTATATGGCTTCTACATAACGTCATCGTCACAGTCGTGATCGTGATCACTATAGCATACTAACATGAAATTTCTCTTGGCATGTTGCTGTACTTGCGTCTTTCAACGTACTTTGCTAGCTTTTCGTTCACATCCTTCCAAATAACCCCGAGCATTTTTTTCTGCTTCTGCCCTTTCAAAATGGGCACCAGCAATGAAGCTACTTGCGTAACAAATAACATAATATGACTTTTATGGAAGTAATCATAATGCTCCAAATCACGATTTCCTCAATATATTGAAAACAGTAATATCGTTAAGCACTCTCCAGCACCTCTCAATCCTCCCGATTCATCTTTAGGTTTATGCCTGTAGGACTTCAATAACTCTGTTTAACGAAGGAAGAAATTAACTAGTTACTAGTAAGTAATAGACCTACTCAACTTCCACTCAACTAACTTTCACGTTTACTTGTGCTCTGCTCCCACTTCAACTAGCTATTACGGCAAAACTAGCTAGATGACGGGATCCTCCCTTCCCCGGACACCTCGAAGGTAGAAAAAACATGTTAGGCGGAATAAACTGATTTAACAGTATTACATAGTGACTATGCAAATACATTTGAATTGGATGAGCAAAGGGGATGATTAGCCTGATACAGAACTACACTTCGTGAGGAAGATACCCGTAAAGAGAAGTTTTCGTTTTTTTACGACAACCCATATCTATTAAAATGTTGTCACATCGTTACTCGAGGGCTAATTGAAAATCTTGTGAAGCAGGGCAATTTATTTTCACTTAATTTATGATTACAATTATGCAAATTTCAACATGAGTCCTCGCTCCATCTCAATATAAGGGGCACTTTGAGAAATTACATGAAATATCTGACATTTTGACTGATTCAGAATAACTTTCCTGTGCGTGGAAAACCATGATATCATTGAAGTTATTTTTAATTTTGTCGTAATCTTGAGAAAGTGCGGTGGTTATTACTGCCATAACAGGGTGGTGATGGAATGATCACAAAGTAATTTTCAAAATTATTGCGCTGCTGTGGAATAGGACGATCTAACCACCTAATTTTAGCATCAATGTTGGGAATTCAATTTTTTTTGTGATATTTGAGTATTTGGTAATTAGATTGGTAGGAAGGCAATTTCACGGAATGAAATGATTTGTTGATATCATTTCTACATATATGAGTAGCATTTAAAATGGTAAAAGGGAAAAATGTCAAATTGAAAATGAAGTACGTTGGAGAGAGAGAGAGAGTGAAAGGAAGATAGTGATGTGGGAACGACTACAATTTGTTTGAAACTGCAGTTCGCAGCAAGTAAAATGTCGTACTCGTGACGTGAGTCCTGATGCTCTGACGTACGAACTACCTCAAGTTATTTTTGTATTGACACACTCTAAAACAGAATAAAGAGGGCAGTCATACACGTACAAAAGGACAGTCTAAGCTAAACATTAGTATTGGTAGGCAAACAGACAGATAATATCAAAAGTATAAAATGGTTTTCTTTACGTAAGTTTTAGAGAGCTGCCACATGGACTTAAAGGAGATAATATTTCAGCCCGATCGAAATTGTAACTGCCGTATAGTACAGTTAATATGCGTGTTCAACATTTAAAGGCACACACACTCTTACAATTTCTTGCAATTTGCCTCCAAATTTGCATACTTGTAGCAGTTCATCAATTATATCCTGTTTTTGCTTTGTAAAATTCAAGCAATCAAAATATACTGAGCGCATTAATGTACAGTTTAACATGTTCGGGCTTGTCCTTGCTCCTTATCTTACATAAAAAAAATACCATAAACAAGATGAAGAGAAAAGAAACAGAACGGAAGCTACAAAAATCAGAACTCAACTCGGTAAAAAGAAAGTTTCATACTGACTGCTATTGACATTTTTTATGGCTACCTAACCTTTACCCCAACGTTATATTCTGTCTGTATACTATATTCGCCAAAGACAGCTTCTGTTATGTTCTCTCGATTCCCATTCCAATATGCATTTTTGGCAACCAAATTCATAAAAATCCATATTAACTGTAATTTCCATGTATTCAAACTCGTACACAAAAACACAAATAACGAATTTCTCCATTACATGAAATATGTTGAAGCTTAGCTGGTCGGCAACAACCACAAACAATAAATAAATAGGCGTCTGATTCTGATGCTGCCACCGGTTTTGTTTCTCTAGATGGTTGCTTTTGACACACGCATGCAGATTTTATGCTGGAGCTGTCCTATACGTCTACGTGCTAGCCTTCATGCCTAGCTGGATTCGTGAGAGAACAGAAAATACAAAGCACTGTAGTGTTGAGTGTTACTGCAACAATAGTTGCTAGTTACTTCTATTACTTTTATATATGCCACAAAATTTTATGCCGCCATTACCACTGCAATCACCCACCGACTACATCCCCAACCAGAAAAACAATTTTTGGAATTTTCAATTTTGACACCCCCTTATTTTCACAGGGTCAACCCATCCTGGCGAAACTTGGTAACCCAATTTGTACCAAGCACTGGCAAGTTCGTTTGCAGAACGGTGCCGTTTTGAATTACCATTTATCTTCAAAGCATCTGTAAATATAACAAAATTGTCGCCAATTGGATTTAAATAGAATTGATTTTACAGGAGTTATGAGAAAAACAAATTTTAAATTTCGCATGGTATACCCTAGAGAGTACAAACATCTAACATCCTTTCAGTGTAAACACAACAAAATCCAGAACGGAAAAGTGCTCCAGTCACATCCAATAGTAGATACACAAATTGTAAAAGCCTGCTTTCAAACCATTTATGTACCTCTGTAAGAGGAAAAGCCAGCCAGTAGGTCCGGACGACGACAGTAGTGCCCCACAGACAAACAGAGAAATTTCAGTAGGTAGTGTGCAGATATACTCTTACATAATAATATAGTTCACATGATTCATACATACAAATACAATTGCCTTTTGCGACTCTGCAACAGTAGTGATATGACTTACTGTGAGCAAAGAAGGAAAAGTAAATAGACATATATTTGCCTATACTCTGTACCTACGTAACTGCCCTGTTTGGCTAGAAAGTAAACAAACAAAATATTGATTCTCATAGTTTTTCTCTTTGATTCTTGTTATTTTTGTACCAATCCAATTTTCAGCATTTATTTATTTATGCATAAAATAACAATAATACATTGGTACGTAGCAGTTATTTATGCTAAAATGCAGAAGAGTGTGAAGGGGTACGCCGCCGACTACGCGGCTGGTGATAGGTAGGTGCATATTGTGTGTACCCACTTACTCGTCCTTTAAGCTTTCATGTAATAATAGGTAGGCAGAAGGAAATGAGATGATAAGAAAAGAAGCGGATGTGGAAAAACTGGGATAGTCGTCAGTCGTCAGTGCTGCTACGAACCTCTCTACCCAGCCACTGTCTATATATCCCTTAGCGCCATGAGTACTACGTCTGTTTTATACCACATGTCTGTTGTGCACTGCATTGCATAGGTAGTTAGTTATATTCCGTCAGTTTTTTTTGTTTTTTTATGCAAAATAACTAAAAGTAAACCACGACGATACACATGATAATATAAGTAATACGGTATACTGTGTATGTTGATACTTTCCTCTTCAGTAGCTAGAATTTACATGTATGTATGTACATAATTTTCTCTTATTATTATTATTCCCCTTTAGTATTACTGTTATTATTATCAGCATCATCGCCTTCATTACGATTATGATTATTGCCATTTTCCTCCGTCTCCTTCTTCGTTCTTGTGAATAAACTTGAGCGACCACTACATACTAGGGCTGCTGCCACCGTAATCACTGCTACCACTGTATTGCTATTTTCTTTTCTTGTTTGCTGAATGCATTCTCTCTCCTCTTTCTCTACATCTGATGCTTTTTCATTCGCAATTATGACCTACTTTTTCTCGTGTAGGGCTACCATTTCCGGATGGATTTCTTTTTCATGTCAGAGAAATATAGAGGAAAGGAGATACATAAAATGAGAGGGGATGGGGAATTGAGTAACGAAAACTTCATGTGTAATATATTATTCTCTAGATGTTCTCTATAAACATAAAAGGTTGTTTCATTTTCAGATTTTTTGTACACCCAAAAGATGGAACGATTTTGTGCTTTTGCCCTTAGAAGACTTTTTTTAAAGTAGGAGGACAAGGCCGTACGGTGATTGCATTACAATATATATCGTTTTTTTCTTTTCTCCTCATTCTCTTCTTAGCTCATATTTAGCAGTTTACATAAGATTCTGTATATTTATGATGTTTCGTAGAGATCATATTGTTTTTAAGTAGAACATGTCTTGGTTTGTTTCGTTCGTGGTCTCCGCTTTTTCTCTTTGATAGTGGCGGTTGTTGGTTTTATGTAGAGAATGCTGATGGGATGATGGCGTTGTTTGTTAACTTATTTTTATGAAATTATATCTTCTTTCCCTGGAGAAATGATTTTCTTGCACGAGTAGCGTGCTATTTAGAGGTTGCAAGTGCAATCATAAATGAGATACGCGACTTTGTATTTGTCGTATTTAACATTTATTGAACTACATGGATCAAGATTTCCGTGATTGTCAGAGTACGTAAAGATAAAAGGGATTATACACGATATAAAAATTTTCCGTTTGAATAATAATAGGTAATAGAAATAGTAATCTGATTGAATTGATACGGCGCAGCAATGACCTATCTGCATCATCCTATTATCTTGTTAATGCGTAAACATAAAAACTTGGGTTTTTTGCACAAACGTATGTGAAGCGAAACGAGTACAAATAATCTTTCACCGATGTATACAACCTTTTTAGTAAACCATATAATAGGACTAGCATCAGTCTGTTTTTATTGATAGCTAGTACTGATATTTTATTTTCTAATTTTGCAGTAAAATATACTAACTAAACTCAACTCCAATGTTCATTATGACTCTATTCAAAACTGCTATTTTGATAATGAATTTGAAATTTGAGCACACAAAAACCAATCATAAACTGTAAATACACGACATCTTCCTGGGGATTGATCTGCAGGGCTTATCTACAACCTGCACCGTTACATAATCATTTCTATCGACTCACGAAAACATTTTCAAAATATATTTTCCGTAAAGCGTGAGTGTCTTCACGTTCACTAACAGTCAGAGAAATTTACATAGTATTACTCTAGCTGGTCTTAAATCCTAAAAGAAGACGAGCAGACAGACGGGGTAAAACTTAACACGCCAGATGCAGATGCAGCCAATGATGCGCTGTTTGCTTTGTTTAGTTTCTGTTTCATATGGCTTGTTTGCAATGTGAGTGTGGAGAGCTAATCAAACATCAATCAATATCATCGTTTGCTGGTTGCTTTTTGCTATATACGTATTATCGCAACACGCGAAGCCGTCAGCTTGTCCAAGGAAAAAATTAATATTAGTCTGCCATAAAATGATTGGATAAAGAAACAGCTTTTACCCTGATAGTTGTAAGTATGAGGCAAACTTTATGACTGGCGATGATGACGAGAGCCAAAGATATAACTACATAGCATTCGTTGTATTCCTTTAAATGAGTATATCTCCATGTTAACGTCGAGCTGCTTAAAACGTTGTACTGTGTCAACGTAGGAAATGATTTATGAAGAAAAAATAAAAATGCCTTAATAATAAATGGACAGGTGTTTTATTTTTCGCCTATCATCATTATTGCTGCTGCTTAAGCCGTCTTCCTCTATACCCCATTTAAATTGGTACTTGACAAAAACAGGACGACAACAACAACAACAATATGACCAATAGCAGTTATACAAATACAATGCCTGGGTAGGAAAATGTACAAAAAAGGAATTCACCAACACCACAACTGCATACGGAAGAATGCAGTACAGCATCGCACATACTTTAGTTGCAGCTACAATCAGAAAACAATGGTTTACCATCAAATAAACCTCTCTGTTACCACCATTTCTCCCTGTTCTTCTCCGTCATCATACATGTATGGCCGATGATTTGCAGGCTTGTTGGCTTTCAAGTCGTAATGCCAGTGTTTGTAGATTGCACTACACACGATTTTACAATGTAAATAGTCAAACACAATTACAACGATGGTAATGATGATGATGTGATGAGGCATTCTTTGTTTTTTGACAACGATATAATGAACATGAGCATTTCTCACACTCTTATGACAACATGACATACACCGAAGCAGCTCAACAAAAACAGGAATCTTAAAATACGTTATTGTCGACTCTACACTACAGTCCCTTGTAAAGGATATTTCAACGCTTTGCTGAAACAACAAATAGTAATACAAGCGGTAATAGTGCATTTAACTCTAATTGTGTACTTTAATTTTAAGGTACTAATTGTGTAGTTAAGGCCTTTGTCCCGGTTTGGATTCCTCCATTTTATGAGTATTGCTTTTGTGTATAGTCTACATTAAATTACATTTTTGTACATACGTTACGCTTAGATGGAAATGTATATACTTCTTTAGCCCATTAATCTGATGAAGTAGTAGTACTGCTATTTCGTAGAGTTATATAACTTTCTGGTAGTGGTATCTGTGACTCTTAATTTACAAACTGTTAATTTATCGAATCAACATGGCCATGGAAATTAATGTTATTTTATTTTTGTTATTTGCTGTTTGTATTAATGATTGTTGCACAACATGATGCTAAGTAATGTACTTATTTCATTCTGTGTAAGTATTTGTCCGTTATAGTTATAGTGGTTTACATTGTCACGCAATGCGAAATATGTCAATATGAACCTTTATCATTTTTGTTATACAAACTTTAATGCTTTTTCTCTCCAATTGAGACTTTCGTGTTTATTAAAATAATTATTGTATTAACAACTTTGAAACTTATGCTTGAAGGATTCTGTAAATTTGAACTATTTAAGTTTTTCATTACTTATTCGAACTAGCGGCGATAGCTTACACAAGCAGTAGAAGTTTAGAACTTTTTTAATTTGCTTTTTTAATTATACCAATTAATTAATTTTGATGCCTTCCCATTCAAAAGCATGTGGTATGGACAAAACATGCCGAGATGTTGGATTAATTATTAAGTGAGTAAGGCACTCAATAATTAATCCAACATCTCGGCTTGTGTTGGCGAGATATTGACATCGCGGAGTTTACAAGTGAACAAGGCACTTGTAATCTCCGTCATGTCTATCTGTCTGTTTACGCCATACGTCGTAGACGAACACGAATTTTGAAATTCTATGCTCTGGAGCCTACAAATGACTAAATTTAGTTGCGAATCCATTTTTTATGGTCTCTGGCTAAATCGAAAGTGCTTAAAATGTGAAAGGTCACACGATGTCTCTTAATAGACCATATAGCTCAAACTTTGTGGAAATATACATTCGCATACTCGGTGTGTCTATACGATGTACCGTGTTTGGGTACAAATCCATTATCTTGGTTAAAAACCAAAGGGAATCAAATGTCAGATTGAAAATATAATGCAATTCAACTCTGACGCTTGGTGACGCACAACATCAAGGAATACATAAACATGGTTGTGTCCCCTAGTGACCACTTTACCACTTCTTTGTTTTTTACATGTTGGTTGGCTTGATAGGTCTATATAAATTAGAAGCTTCTTTGCAGTTTGCAGCATTAGAAGCTTTCTTCGTTTTTTCTTGACGTAAAGAAAAGCACATATACATTTTTATACGCGATGATTTTGTATATGACATTTTCACATTGGTAACTTAAAAAACTATCTTGTTTTGAACACCTTGTTTAAAACTTCAATGATTTGATGGACAATTGAAATACCAATGCAGTTGCTGTTCGTCAAAGATTACAAAAACTAATGAAATCTGGTCGTCGGTTTCTAAACCGCCTCCCAACCTCAAATATCCACGTATATTCACAAAGTAAAAAGAAACGCAATGAGTAGTAGTGGTAAGAATAGCAGCCTTGTTTCTTGTATGCTTTCTTTCCGCCTGCTGTCTATTATGATTTTGCGGTTCTTTTAGGAGATGTTGCTGATGCAAAGTGGCATCTTGAATATTAGTCAGCATTAACAATTCCCTCTGTTCATTAAGCTTCATTGTTAAACCTCCATACATAAGTTATTTAGGAACGTCACAATACTCACATTGTATCGTTGAAAGGGTTGCTTATGGAAAATTGGACACAATTGACGAGACTGAAATACAAAGATTAATAATCGTGTGCTACATGCAGGAACGGAGCAATGCTTCAAAAATTGGATATTTTGGAAATTTGTTGCTTAATACAAGTGCTACTAAAACTTAGGGAAGGTACATCACTTAAAGCACAAATTTATTTTACGCTGGAGAATTAGATTATGCGATAAACATTTGTTTTCTTTCTTATTCAAGACCAAACAAATTGATATAGTTTCCGCCTGTGTTGTAGCATAAAAGCGGAGCCATCAGTATCACCCACCACTCACCACTAACCAGCACCAATATTGATATAATACATAAAAGCACTCATCATTATCATCATCACTAAGGCCTTTCAAAAGCATAATTCGCATAAAAAGCATAATGAGCAAAAAAAGTATGAAAGGCCACTTGGGTAAG
>JAHZNE010003253.1:0-11863 GCA_027744055.1 Callyntrura sp. NNG-2020
CATTCGGATAAGAGAAATAAAACAACAAGTAAGACCTCACTAATTGTGAGGTCAAGTACCACTAATTTGAATTTTCTTAAATATCTCAGAATATTATTGTTTTTGTATGTTACTAATGCTACGGATGTATGAATGGCGTATGAGTGAACACTGTCAATAAAGAATAAAACAAATCGAAAAATGTATACTTTCAATGATGACTCGTGTTTTTGTTCATTCCAGCGGTCCTGTACCGTTGTCTCTTTAACAACAGCACTTACAGCAGCGTTTCGTTTAACAGTTGATAATTTTGCTTTTTATATAAGTAATTCCTGATCAATTTTCCAAGGGAAAGCTTACTGAGTTTAAATATATATGTAATAAAATCAAAATAACATAAATTCATGTCGGTGAAAAAATAAGCGAACTCATTTGGTCTCTAAGATACACGCGCGATAAACGATAAGATAAATACAAAAGTGTCACATGATGCCCACATAGTTAACGAAACAAATACTTTCATTCAGACTAATGGATCACGTAGAGCCCGCCCCTCTCTAAATATAGACTAAAATCACTTTGGATAATTACATTTACATCTCCAGGTCAAAAAAACGCATATTTATTCCATCATCATTTTTTCTTGTTTTCTCATGCTTTAAATTTTTTTCTGCAGGTACTTGCCTTCAATTACAGATATTTTTATGAACAGCTCAACAGAAGAACAAAAAAAAATAAACAATAATGCGGAACGATTAACAATAAAATATTAACGATATCATACAAAAAATAATAATTAAGATTGTTTAAATTACGTTATGATTAATATTACATATTACTACTGTTTCTAATAATATCCATGACTGTGACCCCTCTCCGCATGATACCCGTGTTGGGGATGTGCTTGGTAGTTGATAATGTTCAGCTTTCCAGATTTGTCATAAAATCCATACTTACCCTTCACGTAGCCTTTACCATCTTTCTCTTCGAAACGAAAGATACGATTGTATCTGTGGAAAAGAAAAAAGAAAATTATACCAAATCCGCCTAATTACCGTTGATCACACGTTTTCAGTTAAAATAATTGTTGTATATTTCTGTTAATAATGATTTATGATAAACTATCAACATTGTTGTCATAAAATACGATAATATGAAAGATTTAAGCAAGAAAGTTAATTCTTTAATAATGTATTAATTGTGTATAGGGGTTGGAGATTAGATTTATAGTGTTTCTAAGGTTATGTCAATCCGTACTATGTTATGTGGTAAAACGCCTTGTTAATGTGAAGAGTTATGACGTGGTGGTAAATGTTTCTGTTGGTTTTACATTTTGAATTTTAGCTTTATGTAATGTCACTTGTATAAAATGTCATGTCATGATGTACGTGTGTTCCTCTTGGTGTGTTTGTATTTTCTGTCAATGCATGTTAATAGAATTAACACGTGTAATTAAAAATGTTTGTCTGTGAGCGTAATGGAGATTCAGCCATTTGTAATTGTCTCGTAAACCATTGTTGGAAATGGCTCCAGCTCACCTTAATTTTGTAATGTCGTCATAAATAAGTAACCTTTTGATATTTTGTCTACCGATCGCTTTTCTCTATGAACACATCACCATCACACAAAAATTCTACCATAGCTCATCATCAATTCAAGGTGAACATTTTTTTCGCACTCCTAATCATCTTCTCTTTCTTGTTGAGTATGCCCAGCATTAGGTTGAGATTCCGGACAAGGCTACAAATGTCGTGTTTGCGTTTTTAAAAGAAAACAAAAGTTCTGCATTATTACGATCAGACGAAAGAAATATTTCTTTAAAACCTGTTTGTGCATAGTTTATGAATATATAGTGCAAGAATGAACGAACTAATTAAAACTACTATCGTATAACATAGACCTAGTTTGGTGCAAATTATATCTGTCTACACAGTTACGTTGAAGAATAATTTCTTGGATTGTTTCGTGTAAAGTTTTTTTTTCTTGGTTAGTTGCTGTTGATGTTTTTGTTGTGTGAGTATTTACCCCTTTCCAGTATCGAAACCGAAACGGTATGAGTATGGTCCCTGATGCCCTGCGACGTGGTAAAGAATTCGGTCTCCGTTACTAGTTAGCCCCACATCTCCGTATCCCCCATGATATCCACCGGACGCTGCCTATATAGTTGGTTATTTTCATACAAGTAAAAGTACACAGAAAATTTCAGACACACGAAGGAAAACAACTATCTAGGTGTGAAAAGAACCTTCTTTTCTTGACTACAAAAGAAGTACCGTGAAAAAAACAAGTGCAATCACTAAACACAATCTCTATGGAAAGTACACAATTATGCATCGTTATAATCATTAAATATTATTGAGATGCCATCTACTCTACTGGTGGTGAGCTTTTACTACGTAATCATGCCACGCCAAATTATCGTAGCGTTGTTATGGCAGTTACGTAGGTAGATACTACGATGGGCTCTACGGCTACTTAAGTTTAGAGGGAGAGAAGATGATCAATGAAAATGAAAGTGAGAGCTAGTCTACCGTAACTACATGCTCGAGAGTAAAAATCTACGCACCATGAATTTACGTACTTTCATGTGCCTACTAGCAATGCCAACTCACTACACGACGGCATAATAAATGGGGTTAGTCTAGTTAGTCTATTAGTATACACATATGGATCAGTCAGGAGTAATACGTGCAGAACATACATTTTTTACAGGGGGTACTAGTAATACGTTTGTTAGTTGAAAGAAGAGGTTAGTTAGTTGCAGTAAAAAAAAGTAAATGTTTGAGAGTCAAAAAGGTAATATTGTCTGTATGTTAATTACGGTGTCGGGTTCGTAAGCAGCTGTAACTGGATTCAGAGTGGATGCTCCAAGTCTCATTGATCTATAGTTGGGGTCCCTTGGTGAGGTGAGAGGAATAATCACACCAGGTTTTCTTTGAAATGGTCGAAGAAGTCGACTACCTTTTGGCACTGGAAGAGATGTTGGCTTGATTCCGGAAGCGGCCATGACAAGAGGACTAGCACCGTAAGCTGGCATTGTGCTGGGGGCAGAGTGGAAAGCAGCAAGAGGATTGCGGAGGAAAGGGCGACCTGGAGGCTTCCTGGGGCGGCCTGCTGGAGCGTAACCGGGTTGGCCGTGGCCAGCTGGAGCAGCACCGCCGTTGAAAGCACCGGGATTGCCACCGTTACTGTAAACGCCAGGACTTCCACCACTAATTCCGAGTCCACTTGGGGCTCCATTTCCTAAATATGGGGAAATATTGCTGGGACCGTCGTAAGAAGATGGGGGACCTCCAGGTCCTCCTTGACTACCTTCTTGGTTATTGAAGAAATTGCTGCTAAGCTGGGCTCCGTTGTTGTCGCTATGGAGGGCTCCGAAAAATCCGGGATTTTGTTCATCGGCACCAGCGGTTTCTGGTGGGCCGTTTGGTTGAGGGCGGTAATCGCCTGGTGCAAGTTGACTAGGTTGACGTACATCTCTTGGACCTCCTTGGAATTGTTCAGGATAGTCGTTTCCGTTGGGAGCAAAGAAGTGTGATCCTCCAGGGCCGCCTGGCCCGGGGGGTCCTCTAGGGGGTCCTTGTGGTCCACTTTCACTTGGTCCGAAAAGACCTGATGGTCCACCTGGTCCTGGTCGGGGTCCTCTTGGGCCGCCATATGGCCCGCCAGATTGTGGGTTGGCAAAAGGAGATGGTCCACCAGATTGTTGGTTGGCGAAAGGTGATGGTCCTCCAGATTGTTGGTTGGCAAAAGGAGATGGTCCACCAGATTGTGGGTTGGCGAATGCAGCTGGTCCACCAGATTGTGAACCGAATGGAGATGATCCCCCAGATGATGGGTTTCCAAATGGAGATGGTCCTTGTGGTCCTTGATCTGGGATAGGTGGAGCAAAAGGAGCGTTTGATCCAGGTGAACTTGCATAGAAAATGTCAGCTCCTGGTCTGCCTCCTGGAGGTCCATTAATTCCACTTATTGGTTCATTATTTCCAAGATTGGCAAATGGATTTTGAGATTCTGGACCGGAACCACCATCAATGAATGAAGGTTCATCAGGTCCTGATGGTGGACCAGAGGGTGGTCCTCCAGCTCCATGAGGTCCTCCATGATGTGGCCGTTGATGACCGTGACCGTGACCGTGATGGGGTCTTCCAGATTGAGCAGCATAGGATGGTGGAGGTCCTGATGGACGGTTGTGTCTACCAGTTAGCCTTGAGAATAAGCTTGGCCTGGGCTGTCTTTGTGGAGCAGATTCTGGTGGGGTGGTTGGAGTTTCTTCATATTCTGGGACTTGGTTGGCTGCTGGCTGAATGGGATTGGCAAGTCCAGGGAATTCACTGTATGCCATAGGTGCACCATCAGGTCCAACAGGGCCTGTACCATCGGGTATAGAAGAACCAGAATCAACAGCAGCATGTGGTGGTACAGCAGGCCGTCTTCCTTTACCCCCACCGAAAGGGAATCTACCACGAGGACGAGGTCCCATACTACCAGGAGCTGGTGCAGGTGCTGGTTTCACAAGTGGAGTGTGTGGTGGGGGATTGGGAGTATGATAGGTTGTCAACTGGCTTGGAAGAAACGGACCTTTTCCCAAAATTTCTGATCCATGACCAGCAGTAGTTGCGAATGGGTTAAGATTTGGGGAATGGCTTGGCGGATTGGCGAAACCAGGTGGGAAACTAGGTTTGAAGCCATCGTCAAGATGACCTGGCGGAGATCCAAGTTGATGAGTAGATGTTGCCGGTGCATGAGCTGGACCATTAGAAGAGGCAGAATAAAGCTGACGAGGTCCTCTGTGGCCAGAATGGCTTGGACTGTGCTGTGCACCGCTACTTGCGCCACCCTGTCCTCCTGAGGGACGTTTACCCCCGAAAACACCAAAGGGATTGAGCCAATCTGAGATACCAGCTTGGGCACATCCTGCTGCCAAAAGCAGCACCTGAAAAGCATTAACCCGATTTTAAAATACCGCATATCTAACCAAATTTTACCATTGTATTACGCTCATCTTCGTCGGCTGAAAAAAAACCCGTTATACTTACCAACACCGGTGATATTCTTCGCATAATCCAATCTGACTATGTGAAATCCTTTAAAAGCTCGATAGTTCCTTTCTTTCCAAAAGGCGACTACTTTTTATATTCTTCACAGTCACGATGAATTTATTGCTCCCACCGAGTTAACTTCACAGAATTTTCGCTCCTGTCAAACAAAATTCCAATCACCATTATAAAACATATTTCATTGACCACACTGCACTTGTTTAAATTACCAAACACACAAAAATTCCTTAAAACCACTTTTTATATATATTATATTTTTCTTCAGCATATCCCCAATAAATTTCCTTTTTTTTCTTCACATGCAACACGCCAAAAAATCATTCGAATATTTTATGATCACTTTTTTGATCGTTATGAAAACTCTTCAATTTCCCTTCCTCTCTAGATCACTCACCACAAATGACTACCCAATGCTAACACCACATTTATTTTTCAAAGCTCCCAATTCTATAATTTTCTTTTTTCGGCTTCACCTTTTATTCTGTGGTTTCCTCCACTCCACTCCACACACTCTCGATAATATTCACACTAGTTATGTGCTCTCTGGCTGGGGCTCTTCTGTTCCTCCTTCCTCACATCCACACACAGCAAGTCCTCCACTGGTACTGATCAACTTTCAAAAAGATCAACGGCAGTTTACTCGTTTTTAGCCTGCCAGTTTTTAAAAAATTATTGCATTACATGACTTATCATATATGCTTACTAAACACAGTACAAGTACAACGACTACCCCACAACAAGTCAAACTCATCATGATAAAATGATAATAATAGGTAATGTTATCACATTTAACAATGCAAAAAATATATGCTTTATTATTATCATTTGGAGGATAATACCTACACTGCACTAGTTAAAACTTGCCATTTTGTTTTGTTGGCTTCATACTTTTTTTTACTGTGTATCAAACTCAAACGTCCTTTCCTTTTCGTTTTCTTCTAGTTACGTATTTTGTGTGCATTGTTGGTAAACCTATTAAAAACTTCAAGTCTCTACACACAATTGCGCGCTTCACTTCTGCGCGAGTTTACAATAATATTTTCATCATTTACTCCATTTAACTCTCTTTTAACGTTTTTGTCTTCCCCTCAAATTCCTCCATCCACTCCACATTGCACTATAATCATTTCAGTATACATTAAACGATAAAATGCTCTCCCAACTTTAAACTTAACGACGATCCCAAAATGATTGACTGACAACAGTGCAGAGCTGTGTGTATAGCATTAGCCTCACAACACACAACCGTATTTACGTTGTTTATTAAATGCAACCTAGCCGTCTATTAATAGTAATAAATTTTAACAATGCGCGCTTACCATAATCATAATATTTAACTTTTAGTTTACCACTACTTTACGTACCTTTTACCTGCCATTAATACATTAATCTCTTGTACTTTACAACGTTTAAAATATTGCCGCTACATTGTTGGCGTTCAGGTGGAGTCATTTTTTGTGCAGCATTCGAGTTTCGACTCTCTATCATCGTCGTATTGTTACAATGGTGGGGTAAGTACAACCGTTCCTTCTTGCTATTTTATCCTATATTCGAACTTTCTGTTTGAAACCAACATTTTAATAATGATAAAAGTTTTATGCTGACGAACAAAAAATAATGTTGTTTGTTAGGCACATTATTTTATCCCTCTCTAGCTGTTGTTGTTGATGATTCAGTTACGTTTACGTTTCTTGATGATCATTGATCATCTTTGTACAAAGATACATGCATCTCTGCGTGTATTTAAAAGCAAACGGTGTGTGTGTGTGTGTGTGTGTGTGCTGCGTGGTGGTGAACAGGCCAATTTTCTTTTTAATACAAGAACGTTACAGTACAGTGAGTAAATCTCACTTTTAAACTTATGTCGTTATACAGCTTACGCGAATTAAAGTAGCAGCATTACAAAGTACCAACCATTTATATTTCATTAGTATGCAACAATGTATATAGTTCACAGTGAGTGGTTACTAGGGGATGGGGCCATTCCTAAATTAAGCGTCTATGTGAACTTTCATACAAAAATGTTAAAATGAGTTAGTACGACATCAATATCATTAGTTCTTGTTCCTGCCTTTGACAGTTTGCAGAAATCGCCCGCGTGATTTGTGGAGGACCCCTATGCCATTTTACACTACTGACTTGGATTTTTACTACCCAGTCAGTAAATAAATTACTGCGGTGATTCTACTGACGATAATGATGATAGTTCTCAACTGAAGATTATCTTGTATAACAGTTTTGTTTAGTAAAAAAGAGTGACTGACCAGCAACAACAATATCATGTGCCTTATTCCGATCATACCGTGCGTAGTTCATATCGCCAAGAATCGAGCAACAATGAAAGGATCATTACGAGTTTTACTATTGTTACACGGCATAGCCTCAGCTTACACCCCCATCACACAAAGAATAACACTGAAAAGTTTGCATTAAACAGTGTTTAAAAGGTACGATGCAATTTATAATGGTTAATGGTTTAATATAGGCAGGTATATAGGCGATGGCCATTGAAAGTACAATATCTTGAACGTACGTGCACTTGATGAAATTAAAACCACTTGAATGAATAACAGTTATGGTTAATGGTTTAATATAGGCAGGTATATAGGCGATGGCCATTGAAAGTACAATATCTTGAACGTACGTGCACTTGATGAAATTAAAACCACTTGAATGAATAACCCTTGTATCCTTCCTTCCTTCCACCACCACCACCAACCTACCCACACCCACGCACAAATTTTTTTTGGTGGTAGTCCTGAAGGTATAAAAATTATATATTTTTTGTATGATCTTGTTCAATTTTCTAGTTACTTTTACAGTCGTCCCTTTATAAATTATAAAAATCCATTTGGCAAAAAACCACATCAATTTATACGCTACGATAAAAGGTATAATAGAGATGTGAATAGGCACAAATAAGTAGTATTAAACGCACCGTTTTACACTACCTGTCTGTTTATTAATATTATTAGGAGAATTATAATTGTTTTAATAAGTGTACTGTGCTCACATATTTATTCGACCAAAATTATAAATTTCATATTTGTAGTTTTAGGAATGAACGTATTATTATTCATGTGATAATGCTAACTGCTGTAATAAAATTGCATTTAGGTACACAAAATGCTTATCAAGTGTGTAGGTTCATAAGCTAATGATTTGTAGGCAAATTTGGTAAAAAAAATAGGAAAAAAAATCCGCGTGTTTTACTATTTTACGCTACTGCTGACTTGGCTCTAATTACAAAGAATTTCCAAAATTTCCAAAATATGAAATTTACAGCGGCAGCTGAAAATAAAGGAAAAAATGGAAAAGCTCAGTTATTTCTTGGCTGCTTTTCCATTTCAAATTGCCAATAATAGCTGTTAATTGGTGCCGAGAGAAGGGATATGGTAAAGTAATTAGGTATAAGGAGCATTTTTCCAAAATTATTGTTTGTAAAGAGAAAACAATAAATTAGTCGTTAATATTAGTGTAAACTGCACTGACGTTACGTCATGGGTGGGAACAACGTATTATTGAGACCTCAATGTTTATTCATAACAAATTACTTTGATCTAATTTTTTGGATTCCCCTTTTGAAAAATTGCAACACAACCAAACCGGATACTTTGGGTTGAGTGCAAATGAAACGGATATAAACTATTTAAATTGCTGACTGCATTGACCAGATTTGGCGGTAAATTTTCAAAATGTAGTAACGACAATATTTATGTTTTCCCAACACACAACAGCAAGGAGCAGAGAGCCAAAGAGTCAACCGGAAAGGGAAGTCTCAAAAAGGAAAAATAAAATAGAAACAGAACATGTACAAATTGATTTGGGTTTGGATTTTGAGCTCAACGATAATTTTGCTACGAAAAACAAAGAAAAAAGGATGCGGAAAATACATTTAAGTATATTTAATGGAATAAAATGGTTGCGTGTGGTTCTTGGGACTAAAATAAGATGAATTGGAATTATATTTTACTAAAAGCAAAAAGCACGCACATGCATTAGTGCACTGCAAACTGCAACGACACCAGCCAGGATGATTTGTTTGCCAAGCAGAGCAAAGAAAATCAATCAAACATATCGGATGTTGTTACAAATTGACAACATCTGTTTTTGTTACAGCAGCGTGTCTCCTGTCTCGCGTCATTCCAATATTGCCACGGCTCACTGGTTTTTCTACGATGACATCGCTAATTGTGCGACTTCAGTAATTCTAGCGAAAGGCAAAGGAAAACATGCACATTGGAATAAAATGGAAGCAACAACAAAACAGGTCGGGTGATGAGTTTTTTTTCGATGTGTACATATACATTTGGATAATAATCAAGCGTTGTTGCCAGATATTTAAGCCGCGCGATAATTCAAAAATCTATTAATCATTATTTGTGAAGTTATAAATATTATAAATTTTAAGGGTTTCCTGAACCTTTCTATTTTTTTGTGAAGTTGAACCCAAAACTTGTAAACTTCCAATAATGAAAATACATTGCACTTTAATCGTTTGATCTTCTCAAGAAAGAAAAATGAACTTTTAAAAGCAAATCGAAATTATTTTGAAATGATATTTATATATTTATGTTTCATACAGAGAGATGCTTTCTTGTTGAACATTTTTTTTATTTTTGAGCACAAAATGAGACATGTAACCCATTTCATAACTTGCGGATTGTAAATTACAGGAGAGGGATTGCCAAACAAAAAATTATCTGTTTCCAATCCCAAGTTCTTCTGCTTATCAACGTCATCATCATTTGTTTTTGCTTGTAAAAGAAAATAATTGATTGTGATCTGCTGATGTATATAATTTTAAGTACTATTATTTTGTTTTCAAGAATACCTCATAAAACGTACACACATTCAATTCAATTGATGAGTTGCGTTCGTGCAAGCTGATATTTCACTTCGGTCGTGGTTTTCACTAAATTTTATATGTGCACACTACATAAATAGGTGGTGGATAAGATAGATTTAGCGTATCATATCATTTTAAAAGTAAATGCTGTTTAAAGCAGGGTAGTGATCGTAATCCCTTTTTGATGATGACTTGATGAGTAGTACGTATTTAAACTTATATATACACATATTTTTTTGTTGTTGTGGAGGAATGAATTTGAAATAGAAAGTGAAGGAGCTGGGTATTTTTTGCAATGCAAGGATGCATCTAATAGTAAATAAGCTTTGATTTTTGATTGCAGCAAAACGGCAGCAGCAGGAGCACAGCTTATTAAAGTGCAATCAGATTTTTAAGACGACGACTAAGGAGGAGGATGATGATGATGATAGGGAGGGGAAGTTGGAAGACATTGTAAATTGCAATACCATTATTATGCGGCAAAGCGTGCATGTATTTAGCATTATTGTGCAGAAAAGTGAAGTGGTAAAAAGGCAGGCACCCACAAGTGTATCTGTATTATGGAAAAATACAATTTTTCAAAACTTTTTGCTGTAATAATTCACCTTTACAGCTCTATTCTGTACGTGCACTCGTCAAAAATAATACTCAACAGTTTAGCAGACAGATACTTTGAATGAATGCTAGACGGTAGCGGTAAATGAAGACGAAGAATGAAGAATACGGGGATGTGTGTAAAAAATGGTGTAGTATGCAACAGAAAAAAAGATCATCAAAGTGTAAAAACCCATTCATCATCGTTTCCTTTTGCTTTATAGACCTTAACCATCATCGTGAGTTTGAGCGAGACAGTCAGTGAAGATTTTACTCTACTGACTTTATAATGTATGCTGGTAAACAATGTGGGAATTTAATGAATAAACGGGATGGGAGAAAGAGACGTTTCTTGAGACTAGTAGTATGTTTGAACAATTTCATGCGCACAATGAGCAAAGTAATACTTGGCAGCGAAATGGCTGAATACAAGGCAAAATTAAAAGTCTTTGTGATGGAATGGCAAGGAATTTGAATTGTGAATGTAAATATTGGTATGCGTGACGTGTCAAAAGATATCTTTGTTTAGTTAATTGTTGGTAAATCAATGAATTGTTATTTATAGTAATACACAATGAGAAGATTTCAAAAGCTACCCATGCATTTGATGGGAAACCGGTCGTTGTTGTCAAATTGGTTTTATTAATAATATTGTCTTCTTTACAAAGTAGCTAGCTTAACATGTTCTCAATATACTTACACCACCGGCAAGAGGAACCATTATTAATCCTTAGATTTATTCCAATTTCATTGCTTAATTACTTGGACTTTGATGCAGGAAGGCAGAAATTATTTAGGAGTTGGTGATTTTGATGATGATAAGATATCCATTTGTTAGCCAAATTATCAGGTGCAGCACAATCTACATACAGTTTAATGAGTGGTCATTGTACTTGGATGCAGCAGGGTTGTTAAATGTGATGTGATGTGAACAAGTGTGACCAAAAAAATGCGAAAAGCATTCAAAAATGTGATAAAGACTATAATTATACACCTCTTACTTTGGCGAATTATATTAAGATAATGTATATCTTTAGGTACGAACGTACATACATACATGATACATGCATGCATGAACAGTTTCACAAAATCACCAATCGCGAATATAAATTATTACATGCCTGTTAAAGTTCTCGTCGGTTAAATTTTAACACGTCATTATATGTAATTTGAAGTGTCCCGTTGATTATACTCATTAAACTGATTGGAAATTTGGTTCATAATTTACAAGCTGCTAATTTCTAAATAAGATTGTTCCGCTATTTAAGGGAATTTTTAAGCTTCCGCCTATTCTAGTTCACTAGCAGAATAAGAGCGCAGGTTTCTGATCAATTGACTATCTATAAATAATCTATGAAAATTTCCGGAAGCTTGTATAGGA
>JAHZNE010003254.1:0-33433 GCA_027744055.1 Callyntrura sp. NNG-2020
GCCACGGCGACACAACGGTAGATGTGCCGTTTGAAAAGCCCATGCTATGCATAAATTTTAACAATATTATTTTCCATCAAAGCTTTGTCATTACATTAAATTTGCCTTACGCTACACCTTTTTACACCACATTCGGGGGAGAGTTGTAAAAAAACAAAAAAGCATTAAGGTATCTTATATTATTTGTGCAATATGATGCAGTATTATCATCCCGTTGTTGCGACAGTACGTGCAGACATGCTATGCTATATGAAATAGTAAGCATTTATTTAATTTTAGAGAAAAATTCAGTGCATCGCAATTACTGTTACAGACAGATACACTTTCAGTCGTACGAAAAAGCAGAGATCATCGATCATACGTTAAAGGTATTGAAAAGTGGCCAGACGGTGTGTTTGAATTTAAATGAAAAAAGACACCCTTGCTTGATCACCAAATATTATAAGAAAATTATAACTTTATATTTATGCACGTAATTAAACGTTAGTAGTAATTACGATACTTCATTCAAGAATTCCAAATGATAATTTTAATGTACCCACAAATACCTATGCATAGCTGCTTGTAATGCCTACTTGTCAAGGTCTGACGATGAGTGGAAGACATTGCAAGAATTAGCAGTGTACCTACTTCGGAATTTACGTATCAGAAGGCAATTAAGAGCTAGATAGTTGAGACGACAGAATCCTCAAATTATTTCAGTTTTATGTTAGTCAATAAAGATGCCATCCCGAATGACGAACGCATATGCATTTAAGAAAATATTTTATGCGTTATTATGGCATACCAGTCTCATTGGTGTTTGCCTGCACGTCATATACAGTTGAAAGGCGTGTATTAATACACTTCTCCATTATTTTCAAAATTAATAATGAGTAATGAGTACGACTGAGGTATATATGTGAGGCGCAGTTATTGGCTTCTGATTCTATTCTAACTGTCAGTGTGATGTCACAGACTCTTTACTTTTTTCTCTCTGCATACCAGCGTAACAAGGATGCAAATTTTACTTATGTTACCTAATGACCTCTTCTTAAAATCCTATTCATTCGCACTATTATTGTTCTTATTCTGCGGATTTTTACCACATAGTGGCGTACAACAAGCCAAGTATATTGTACAAATATATATATATGGTTTCTTCACAGTACATGCAGTCGGTTGTCTACTACACAAAGGAAGTTGGTGATCGATGATTTAACGCAGAGTATTTAGGTAGATGTACTGACTGACTAAGTTGGAAGTGGATGTAGCTACTACGCATATAGTACACATACGAGACGAGCATCTAGCAGATTGGGTTAAGCTTCTCTCTCACCAATGATCTTTACGTGAAGCGGAATAGATTGGAATAATTTTTGGCTCAAGTGTCAGTCGGCAACACGTCTCTAAATCATTTAAGTCCTTTGGCAGTTTGGTAACAACTTTGGTGCTCCATATGCCTTTTATTATTAGGCTTGTAAATTCGTCCCACTGTCATCGACTGTATTCGAGCCACCAGTGACAATTACAATCGTTAATCTTCACCCTCCTGCTCGGTTGAACTATTTGGAAGCGTACGTTCATATGTATTATTGTAAATCATTATTATCTTCTCTTCCATTTCTTAATGTGTGTATGACTGGCTGTGCTAGGCTTTCACTGTTGGAAGCACACAGAATTTAATGACTACAATAACTAAAAAGCATAATATTTATTAATACGGGGCGTTTTGTGAGGTATGAAGACGCTAGAAAGCTCATTTACTCGTATCATATCACAAAGAACTTACGCAGTGCCACAGATAAAATAACGCACACTGTGAGGGTGCAATAGAAGTTTTGAACACCCATGACTTTTCATCACCGTATGGTTAACCAAAATGGCGTACCATGTCATGAATACCGAGAGTAGAGAATCCATTACTTATTCATAAAATACCTATGCTCTCTTCACCGTGGTGGTTTTCCTATGCCATTATCGCATCAATGTACAATAATAATTATAATTGTCACTTGTATTGGTTATTCATATCAGGCTTGCATACAACAACGACGCATGTATGACATACAATAGTTTCCTCAAAATATAGGAATTTATTACTTGAAGCATTGGTACATGGCCTACGAAAAAAGCGTCGATAATAAAAACTATAATAACAGAGATAATTTGATGACAAGACAAGGTATGGCTCCACTTTAAGTTTCAGGTTTCCAAATGATTGCTACCAGTATGAAATCCGTATTCGTCTACGTGATTTGTACCCCAACATATGTCCTCAGAGTGGAGATTAAAGAGAAGGAATAAACACGGTCGTTCCTCGTTCCTCCGTTTATTTCTTAGTCGTTAAGCAAGATTAAGTGGTTTAGCGTTGGCTGTGGAACAAGATGGTGGATGATAGGTTGTTTCGGAAAGTTTGAAAAGGAGAGGTGCAGACAATCGCATTATTCTTCTGATGAAATGTTGCGTGTACAAAAGTAAAATATAAAGAAATCGCTCTTTCATTAATTTTTATTAATAACTAAGTTGTTTACGTGAATCATTATTTTTACACAATTATAATCATTGTCGTGTCATGTATAATAGGAAGTGACATTGGTTTTGTTTATGTTAACTTGTCCTTTCATATTTTATGAATACGAAGGATCGTCATCAAGAGCTTTATGTTTAATTTATTTTTCCTTATTATTTCTAGAGGTAGTCTGAGGAGCGTTCGCTGACCGGATATCAAAGTGCTTTCTTACGTTCATCTCTGCGTGCAGAATTAGAAACGAAATAATAACTTTTGTGTTACTCGCCTGCGTCATCCTTATTTCGTTGCTTGTGTCATTAGTAAGTTACTTTTTCATTTCAGTGCTGTAATGCTGGAAACAGTCCAGCTATATCAAGAGCCTGTCGGTTAAGTTTGATTTTGTACCCCGATTAATACGTGCCTGAAGCTATACTACATAGTAAAGGGACGTTGTGGCAGTTACAGTTTATTGTATGCACGGGGAAGTGTAAAAGACTGAGTGTTTAATGTTGAGCACAATGGTGTCGTCGGCGGGGGAAATTAACCCCGCTCCTCATCAACAAGATGTGATCTTTAGCCCAGTACCTCATAGCAATGCGTCCACTCCGCCTAATTTGATGTCTTCCGAGTACCACCCGGTGTATGGCCATATTCCTCCGGAATGCGCCTACTATGGACCAGGGCCGGAATATCAGTACTGTCCTGAAAGTTATCCACACCCACAGATGTGCGCCGTCAGTACAGAATATGGTAAGAATTCCTAAATGCTCCATCACCAGATGGAATTTTCGTATCCGACAGTTGTAGCTGTGATATGACGTGGCTTGGGGATCATTGACCATATTTTTCACGGGGATCGGTTGTAGGGGATCTTCCCTTGATTTTCCTAATCATCTAATTAAATATACACTGACTATCAAATTCAATCGGAGCTTTTTAACCCTTTATCTGCTTTCTGTATCGTATGGCTTTTTATGTCATAAAATTTAGCATACTATCTCACGCCATCAAATACTGTCCAGTAAGATTAATCGAAATTTGGAAAACTGTCACTCAGACAAGTTTTGAGATAATCTTATGTTTTTCGATTTTCATGGCATATGTTTTCCTTGAATGGATCGGAAGTAGGTGTAAGCTGGTAGAATGCGCTTTATCTCGTTATGCGTCATATAGTATATAAATACGTACATAATTATTGTGTTAACTGTATAGATTCACTAATTATAGCCTGGTAGACGTTATTTTACGAGTGCATATTATTACCCAGTTCTTTACAAGTTGAATTTAATGTAACATTGTCTGTTTCTTTTGATACTTACGGCCCTGTACACTCTCATACAAGTACTAACGACGCTTAACGACACAACAGTTAATTATTGTCTTATTATTTTGACTATCACGTAAGAATTATTAAGCGTCATGTCACGGCGTAGATTTGGTTTATTATATTGGTGTAGTGTGGTGTTATATATGATGTGATTCTTTGTACATGTGCGGACGGTAGGAATATGTATTTAGTTAAAAGTTAATGATAGCAAATGTGACTTCTACTGGATGAAGTATATTAAAGCCTAAAGTCAAAGTCATAAACTGTTGATGAAGGAAATGGGAAGTACGATCCACGTATCCTTTTTCTCTCTCGACTAGTTTTACCAAACTTCTTTTTTTGTATTTACTGCAAGATGAGCGACAAAACGATGATAGACAGGCAATACCGTAGAAAAAGTCAGTTTTATGCCTGTTGACTAGCCCGACGCTGGCGGTGGAGGATATCATTTCTTTCAAGAAAACAGCTCACACATAGTCACGTATGGTAGATGGATAGGTTTACTTTATGCATTACGTTTCATGTTGTTTGGCGTGAATATGAACGTACTATACAATCAGACTTGTCTTATGTCTTACATTCCTGTGTCTAAATTGCCTTGTGAAATGCCTATAATTGACTACATGATAGCTGACTTTCAGTTCAGTGCTACTGAGAGAGGTTCCGTTGTTGCAGGATAAGTAGTCTGCGTTGTAGTTGTAGTATGTCGCCCAGTCCATAATTGTCCTCACGAAAATGTTTTGCAAAGGCTGTGTAGAATATATATATATATATACTAATACCGATTTACACAAAAAGGAAAAAATGCACAAGAATAAAGCGTAATATATAGATACAATACGTTGTATATATGCTTGCAGATATATATACATACCTCTTCCTTCAAGCTTCTCGAATTGACAGAGATTTAATACGTACCGAGAGAATGAAGAATGTTTGCGTACTAGGCTTTCTTTGAAGTGTCGTGTAAAAGTACATAATACGGTAGTACGTTCTTCTTGCCAATAAGCCTGCAGTAGTGCGGCAACATAACATGAGACGCCTTGTGTATCTATGTTGGCACTAGGTATATTTGTGTGACTATATAGGCACGTTTGTGTTGTAATATTATAACTATTGTTGGAAAAACAATTTTTCAGTTAGATGAGCAAACAGTTTTAGGTATGTGTAATCTAAGAAGGGTAAATAGGATTGTTGAATCGTGTGCCAAACCAACACACGCACCTGTACGCTCAAACGTTGGTATATAAACTTAGCCCTCCGTTTTGTTGGCAAGAAAAATAATAGTATGCTAGAAGATTAAGAGCTGCCTGTGAATGTATATTCGGATGATTTCGATGAATTTGGTGCCTGAATCTATTGTTTGAATTCTGAGAGATTGATTTCAAAATAGGGAAGCATACACTGGGATTTATGTGCTCAATATATTGAATATTATTACATGATATTTTGAGTGAGGCTCGTTTTAATGCTTGCAAAGCACCAATTTTTTCTTAGCTAATGCGTACACATGTTTGTTGTTCATCGTTCATCCTTCCAAGTGAACTATCCTGCTGTCTCATATATACTTTTTTCATCCAATCTCACTCTCTTCTCACTGAAATTTTTGCTTCGCTTTGCTTACGATGCAACCTACGCATTGTCATAAATATAATGTACTTTTGAAAGCATCAGTTAGATCACATCACTGTCACAGTTGTGGTACACGGGAATACCTAGGGTGATGGCGGCTTATAGAGGGTTGCCTATATTGTGCATTATAAGCTAATTAAATTAATGTCTTTTATATGTCAAGCGTCATTATGTTGTTCTACAAAGGAGCCTTTAAAGCGTGTCATGTCACTTAGAACGTAACAATACTCACGAAACGGTTGGTTGTAGTAGCAGCAATAAATATGCACTTAGCTACACATACGGCTGGCTGTATTACATACGCAAAAGTTTCGCAAAACTTGTCGTAGATTTGTGTTTGTGGCAGAATGATTTCTTTTATTTATTTATGCATTATCAAACTGGGATGTGAATTTGGACATATTCACGCTATTTCAATAATGGCTTTGTCGGGTTGTGCTGACTGTTGAAATCATTTGGGAAATCCAGTCATGCTGTCCTGCCCGTGCTGCTATTTTCATGTCACTTGCACTGGATGAGCGTAAGATGAACTCGCTGACTGAATTTACACGTTCGATATGGACTCCTTGTACGATATCTGACACAAAGTTACTATAAACGTACGTTTCTTTTGCTTCCTCAAAGATGTATTCAGTTTTAGATGTACCTGACACACCGCACACAAAATCACACAATAGTTACTCTGTGCATCAGTAAGTTTGTATGCAGCATTGCAGCTACGTTTGCAAATCATGGCATGCACATATACTTATACTTTTAAAACTTTAAGGTGTCTTTCTCGCTGTTTTGTATCAAAACAATTTCGCAATAGTTCTAACGATAGGCGGAAATTCCCTTTTTACCTGTGTCATTCATCGATCAATTTATTTACAAGTTGTGACAGCTAAAGTCTTTTCATTTTCGCTTCTCACGAAAATATTTTTAGGTCCTCATATTTGCAGCGGACAAGACACATTTTAAGTGGGACAGGCTATGGTCATTGTACTTAATGTTTGCACACACAAACACAAACCGTATGGCAGCAACGCGCAGTTTTTTTTTAGATTGAATATGGTTTTCATTATGAAGTAAGCGCCATCATGAAAATGTATGAAAGATATGGCCAAAATCTGAGCCTTATACTTCATAATGAACTGTGAACATGAGTTCAGTCACACTAGACGATATAAGAATTTAAATTTCTCTCGGCTATATCTTCTGAAATGAGTAATTTTTGCCTTTCGTATTTTATTGTGAGCTGTGTATCTGTATGTACATATGTTGTGGAGAGCATTGTGTCCTACTTTTTTCGACGGGAGGACACATCGCATTCATGATGATCGTCATCACCAAGTTGATGATAACTACTGCGAGAGATGAGAAATGAGGATGAATATTATTTGAGTCTCTATTGTTGACGCTTTTGGCTAGAACTGCGTACCCATTTATACTTGCGTGAATAAAACACTTGAAATATGCAACGCACAATCTGAATTATTACTTTACATTAAAGAGCAAACCTATTTTTATTCAAACACAATGTACTTCTAGCTCGTGTGAACCTGCCATCGCGGAAGAGATTCAAAATGACTATTATTATTGACTATATTTTTAGTCTTTCACTTTCATAAACATAGGTATTATAATATGGTTTATCTACGTCAAATACTTGTAAAATTTTAGCAAAAAATTATTTTTGCTATTGCGTAAATACCTTTTTATTACAATAATCAATGTAAAATTGCATGGTTTTCCTTTCTTCCAACCGGCAACCCCAGGACATTCCACTAATTTCGAACCTGAAAGAAAATTCGTCTTGAAAAGTCACAGATAGCAAACTTATTTTAAAATAAAAAGTACATGCCTACAAGGCATGCAGAAGATGCATCGTGTCTAAATTATAACTATTATTACTATCAAAACTGCCCATTGTGACCCGTGCGGTACCTTGACTAACAGAAATTGATATCTGACGGGTCGCGGAAGATTATATAGTGAACATTGGCCAATAATTTCTCCAATCAGCTACAGAAGGTATAGGTAGGTACTAATCTGTATTTGACAGTTGCGGCTAGCAGGAAGGGATGGTGGTGATGTTCTGTCATGACATTCATGATGACTGATGACTAATGGTAAACGTCTATGTCAGTACATTTATTACCAACCACGAACATTGTATTGCTATTGCTACCACCATCACCGCTGTTATGTTGTGGCTAACGTTAGTGTATTGACGGATGTGGATGCCTTAAGAATATGTGGTGCAGTTTATGCAGTTGAATGAAAGAAAGAATGAATGAAGTGTAGAGTTGAATCAGGCAAAATATTTAACAAAGTCGTGAATGGCACACATTCGACTTCATTGTTTTGAGTGGGACATTATTAGTCTACATAATTTTTTTATTCTTTATACACAACGTGACCGAAACGGCACAAAAGAATGGTCGTTCTTATCTACCTACCTTTACATACTTTGGAACATTTGTACATTATCATGTGTACCTTACTCTGGCACGGTTGCAAGTTTTTGCGCAGCGTCACTTCGTTGAAGAATGTCGGATTTAATGTTTTTGAATCAAATATATAATCATGAGTTGCATTAGTTATTGTTTGCAACGACCCATGAACATCGCATACAGATCGTCTATACGACACATCCCAAGTCGTAACATGATTATTTGTATGTAAATCGCCAACTTAATTGCCATGTTTAAAGTGCAGTTACTTATGAATTATTCAATGACGTCGACTACTTTGTTACAACCTGTACTTACTTTGTTAGTTAGCTGGCAGATGCACTGACTGAACCATGTTGTTTAGCGGGGACAAATAGAGTTTTAATGGTAAATAATGTCTGTTTTTGGGCTGAGCTTTACTAATATTCTGCTTTGCACGTAGACTCAAGTGGTTTTCCCAATATTGAATGTACATACATACGCCTGTCTTGTGTGTGTATAGTACTATTTATTTAGGTCTCCATAAAAAGATGCAGAGAACTCTGAAAGTACGCTTGCAACGTAACAAATTCTAACACTAAATAAATGGGAAGATGATGAGAATCGTTGTCAAATTTGAAGGCAAGGACAGGTACATGGTTCGGGGAAACGTCAATGTTTGCTGAAAAACCCCGACGCAGGTAGACATAGCCTGTTACACGACGGCTTTGCAGTTTACTTGAACAATACATCAAACTGAAAACTGCTGCATTTCTCTAGCTCTGGTTTTTCACAGTGGATGTTTAAAATCTTTAAATGAATTTCGCCTGTATTTAAGACTCTGTTTAATTGAGGAGGTGCAGAAGAACCGTAAAATACGTAAACGTGGTGGTGCATCGTTCATCTCTATTCAAATGTTGTCACGCGACATAGCACCCTCAAGAAAGATCCCACTTTGCAAGTGCCGCGTGAAGACGCTTTTATCAACCCAAATATGGTACCCTATTACAAGATTGTATTAATGGCATGATATATCAAGAATATCAAGAAATGAAGAGCATTGATAGGTATCCATAATCCTGTTAAAAGTTGCTACTTTCTCCGAAAAACCGAATGATGCTCATTATGTACATGTCGTATGTCTTTGTCTAGTTGACATTCTCGGACCCATGAACGTGCATTGCATACTAATTGAAAAAAAAAACCACTGAAATGTAGGTAGATATTCTTTGAATTCTAATACTGAGCGTTTTATTCCCTCTAGCTTTTCCAACTTCTCTACTACTACCAAAGCACGGCTTTGTACTACACCGTGGTATATTGTGGTCATCAACAAGAATACGTGAATATAAAAATCTTTGGAAAAAATTCGACTTATAAACTATCATACATATTTATTACATTAACTACTTCTATTCTACTATTTTTATATTTACACAAACTATTAAAATGTTATAACACTACCATCATTTAAGTTAAAGGAACATGTTCGCCAAGAACACGACTTGCTTTGTACATGCTTATTTATTATCCTGGTTGCTCATTCTGCAAGGTGGAAAAGGATTAAAGTTCATTGCACTGTTTGTTGCACTTGTCTTTCCTCTGAATCCTAACATTTATATCATCGCCCCGTTTCTCTTTTCGTGTTGTAGTAGTATAACTTTATCAAGTTGTATCATCGGCTGTTGGTCCAGAACTTTTTTTACTAGTTATGTACATTTTCTCGTTTACATTATTTTTTCAAACTTATGCTATGATGATGCTTGATGTGTACTTCTTTTTCACAAAACGGTTCAGTACAGAGCTCTGAACTTGCATTTGCGGACAAGAATTGTAAAGCTGCGTAGATAACAAATAATTATTCTTTTAAAAGTTGTCCGTAAAAGCAATCTTTATGTAGGTGCCTTTTATGTGTGTGTGTATACATGTGGTATATAGCTATTACTCTGCTTCATGTACACTGCTGGTTGCCTATCTGGAAAATAATTTTATATATCAATTCCTTTTCTCTCTTCAAAGTTTGCATGATGTGGATATGATTGTGCAAGCTAGACAGACAAAAAATTGAACAGCTGAACATGTCTCGTTCGTTGTTCGCATCCTTCGAAAGTATAAAATGTGGGTGCGTTTCAAAGGTCTTGAAACCAAACAAACCAGCTTTTCGTAAATGACTATAAGGGTAACCAGCAACGTTTATCGAATTGTCCAGACTCCAGTCAGTCCCCAAGAGAAGATCAGACCAGCAAACGAATATAATATATATGTATAATTACAGCTGCTGGTAGGGATTAGAAATTTTATCGCTCGTCCTCTTTTCTATGAAAAAATTTGACGCGTTTAAATGAAAGGCGAAAATTCCACAATCTGAAGCATAACCTTTTTGAACTCTTGATATGATGTGCGCATATTAAATAACATGCTTGCTTTGCTTCAAATTATGCTTAATGGATATTTCTTATGAAAAAAGTGTTCAATTTCTATTTGTATTTCTTATTTCCGCCCATACCTGCCTTTGTAAGTGTGATATAAATTTTCTTTTTATTTCAAGAAATATATGAATCCACGTAGCTATTTTTATCTACCACGCAGACGCAGACTCATTTTTTTTGTAAAATACCTATTTTTCTTACTACATGTACTTGCTCACTTGCTGTTATGCATGTTTCATTTGTAGTTAGCTACTGATACCGATCTGATCTGAAAAAGAAAGACTTTTCTCAGGCTGCGTTTTGTTTTTCTATAATGTTAAATGTAGAACATAAGCAAAACCAAATACCTCGCAGTCAGTGTTTGTTGAACACATAATGACTTAGAAGAAATGATTTTGTAATTTGATTTTTGTAGCGATAAACAACAAAAATGAGCGATAGGCTCTCTTTCTTAGGTCATATGTACATCCATACAAGTTAGGTGAAGATGATAAAGTTTTAAAAAATCTGTGTGATGCGATGCTGATCACGAAAGAGTAGGCTGTTGGTGTGTATGATTATGATTATGATAAAGTTAGAGTGTAAGAAGAAGTTGTTGGCCACCGAAAAGATGTGCACATTTTCACAACCGTAGTCAGCAGCTATGAATCGCATACTCATGAAGGAAAAAGAATTCATGGTGTTATTATTATTATTATTTTTATTATTACTATTACCTATTATGTTGAGGTCGCATTGTATACGCAACGAATGCAGGTACATACGTTAAGTCAGGTGGTGTGTACGGATACATACATACATAGTTGCAATAAGAAGAATGTGTTTTATGTGGATATGTATAAATTCTTTTATAAAAGATTTTTGTACGGTCTGGTTACTTGCTGTGCAAGCTTTCTATGATATGTAGCAGTGTTGCTGGTCAGTTGATTGGTTGAATTACGTGTACGTAGGGTATAATGAATGTAGTTTACTTTCAAGGTAAGTTCAGGTTTATTGACCTGGTGTGCTCTTTTGTGATTTGATGATGCTGGGATGTTGTGAGAATCTTCAAAACAGCTAGAGTTATATATGCAGTAGGTAGTTTTAGCAGTAACAACAGACAGCCGCAATATACTTTATACCTTCCTTGTACAAAAGAACTTGTATGTATCATAATAAGTGGACATACATCAATAAGAAGCGTTTAATCATTTTAGGTCGTTTACTAACGCTGCTGCTACCTGCTTGCCTTTTCTACTACATATTGTATGATTTTTTTGCTGAATTCACAATAAATAAGTACACATTAGCATACTTAATACGAAAGAATATCTGCTTTTACCTGCTCATCATTACGATCACATCATCATCAATATATGGCTAACCTCCAATCGCACAAAACATAAGCTCGTTTAGTTCGTCCAAAGTACTTTGAGACAAATTGTTTTTTCTGTTTTAGCTACCACGATTCTAACTGGAATCCATAATGTCGAACTACTGCTGTTAAGAGATGCGCATGTCTAAGCGCATAAAAAACTGCCCTGAGTTGACAGACACTGTCACTTCATAATGACATGTAGGTATCTAATCTGCAAGAGCACGACACGGGAAAACCAATGACAGTTGCAGTGGTTTTACGAAGTTATATGATGCTAGTTGTTATCAAGTTTAGGTAGTAAAATATAATAGCAACATTTAGGATTCCCAATGAGGAATGACAATTTACTATCACATCATATTTGCATTTTGCGTTGTACCTGTTGGCAGTTTGCACCTCACACATATATAGTCGTTCTGCCATGTTTCAACTATTGCCACACGTATTTGTCAAATTGAATTGCGATTTGCAATGAATAGAAATAGTACATCATGGTTTATAGCGCGAGAATATGAGAAAAGTAACTCGCTTGCGGTCTCATGTAGCAGTAGGTAAACATTATCAATTTTACTGTGAAATACAGTGTTTGCAGATAAAATGCGAATGCGATTGTTCAACAGATATGGAGTACTTAGCTGTTTTTTTTGCTATCCGCATTATTTCTGTGTGAAGGAAAAACTTTACTTTGGCGAGAAATTAATGAGTTTAAAAATTTCGTAATCATACAGTAATATATAAAATTGGATGGTTTTCCTGAGGTATCATTGCCAAACTACATCTTTTTTTAAATAATAAATAATAAACTATACGGAAGATGTCTACGTCAACATAATACAAGGGTCCTTTACATGTAAAAGAAAGCAGCATTTTATCACGTTGAATCTAGGTGTAGGCATGAAAGAAAATGCCTTTCGGCAATTTTAAAACCTACATTCTTGTAGCAGCAATGAAATGTATATACAATAATGTCTACCTTGCAGTTACTTGCTTGTAAAAAACATAAACGCATATATACTACAAACTACAACAACCGCACAGTCTATATAGTCTATCATATTTATATATATTTTTCCTAGATAAACAAACAGGTACATACAGGTTGCTGTTTGCGTTCACATTCATATGTGCACAGTTCACTCACACATACTCACTTATAATTATGTGTGTATAATTTTATGCCAGTCTACAAGTGTTGTGTTACCTTATTATTAAATAGTAAGAATTAATAAAATGTAAATACTGTTAATTCTGCGGCATTTTGCTTTTTCCTATAAAAGTTTACCGCAGATCTGCTCGGCAAGTTGCTTCCAACTTCCAACATCTAAAGAAAGAATAGCTACAAGCTATATATACAGTAAAATGTTAGTGTTAATAAAACGGTTTTTTTTTGCAAAAAAAAAACAAATTTCTGAAATATTTAAACAACGGAATTTATAGACATTCATTTATTTAAGCACGGAAGAAAACAGTTATTTCAATACAAACAGTGTTGGTTGGTTTTTATTTAAAAGCATCTTATTTTTTGTCATATTCCTAAAATTCCTCTTTCACAGTCAGATTAATAGTAATTTTGCAAATAAATTTAGCTTGCTATCATGTCATGTTCCAGCTAGTTTTGCACAAATATTTACGCGTTCAGAATAGTTCAAATGACACTGCATTATGTGGGAACATGGATGCAATGCCGAAAACAACGAAAGCGATATACATAACATCAAAATTTCATGGGTCTGAGTTAATATGCAACTCACTTTATAATAATTTGTTGTAAGTGAAAGTCATTGAAACAGTCAACAGTACAAAAAACTTCGCAAACCGTACTTGTTGGTAAACATTGTAATGAATGTCATATGCAATTTGCATAATGCAAATAATTATTTAGAACCACGTAGTTTATTGATTATATGTATATAATGCTGTTTGGTGTTGGTGTCCGGCAGGGGAAAATTAAAAGATAGGATAACCCTTTAAGGAAAACTTTTCCTGGAAAAGTAATATTAGATGTATGAACTTCGTTATGTGACCTAGACTGTATGACTGCATTGGTCCTTGATACAAATAATGTTTTGAAAAGTAATACATTGGATTGCATTAGAAAAAAACGTATTACATTGTGATTTTTAGTGTCGAAAATTTGCTTTAAAGTAATTAGGACTCAAATATAGCCCACAAACATATCTGTTATTGTATAAAATATATTTTATACAATATTTTATATATTTAGATATATCAAGTTTGGCTTGAATTGGTCGATTTCTATAAAAATTTCGAATTCATCGCCATCATTGATTTTGGCTTAACTGAAGCGTTTTATCCTATCTAAATGTGTGTTCTGTTTTAAAAAACCAAGTTAAAATTTCCAACAAAATTTGCAAAAAATAAACATTACAACAGGGTAGCTGGTTCATTTTACAAATTTGCAAGCTGTAACAAAATTGCATGCATAAAAGTAATCACACTTAAGTATATATGTGTATACCCCATACTGATTTCTGTTGCGCTGTACGTTGATAGCAGTGCAGTGTCATCATTATCGTGCCAAATTATGAATATAAATGTACGTACATATTATGCCTGATAATTTCACAGCAGTTGACACGTTGACATTGACTTGCTGCAGCAGTAGAAGCATGCGGTAATGACAAGACAGCAATAGTGCCCTTTGCCGATATTGATTATTATGACTAGATGATTAGATTCATTTATATACACAGTACCTTAATTTCAAATAGTCTTGTATACCTGAAAATCACCCTTAACACACAACTCACATTTTTACACTACGTATAATGTATAATGAAAATTTTAATCGCTCTCTCGAATTATTCGGCTCCATCTTTGAGGAATAGACATTAAGATGAACATTTTAATGTTGTGAGTTGAGGGAGAAGGGGATCTGTTGATCTGTACTTGGGATCTAATTATAAGTTATTTACCAGCATAATAAGGAAGTCGTTTGAAGCGACAGTCACACAGGCAGAGACTCCAATTATCAAGTCCAACAGATCTGAGTTGTTGGATGTTACTAGTCTATCTGTACAAGTCTTGCTTGATAGTAATGATGGCGCGTTTTTGAGTGTGAATTACACAAAGATATATAAGATACCTATAGCAGGCTAGGCATATGGAAAAATGTGAAAGTGTAATAAAACAGTCCTTTCTGTCAAAGCATAATGAAAGCTTGGCAATGTATTGTTTTTGGGGTGTTTTACAGAGCTGTTAATTTCTCAAGAAGAATGTTTATTTTAAAGGATCCTTCCATGTTATGCTGTCGTGTTTGTATATAATGGTTCGTGTGCAAATTGTGCAACATTATTTTTGTGATTGTCAGCTATTACCCGCAAATAATAATCAGAGAATTTCTCAAGTCGCCAGAAATTTAGCATCTTATTAAACCAAAAATTTAAAGCGACAATAATGGCTTGTATACCTCCTATCTGACTAGTAAAGTATTTCTCTTCCTACAGTGACTACTCACACTACTTGCAATTCTATAGGAATGCTTTCAGCTATTCAGTACCAAATTAGAAACGATAAAAATCGAGTAGAGAGTTTTAATTAATGTTTTATTGAATGCCTAGCTTGAATAGCTTCGAACGAAATTGACTGCTGCGATTTTAGCGGAAGATGTATAAGAGTATTTGTATATAGCAATTTCTGATATACCACTGAATATAATTAGTTAAATACTTAATGCTTACCACTTCGAAGTCAATTTGTAGCAGAACATTTAAAACGCAGTAAAATGCTTTCAGTCTGATGAGTAAATGCAAAACACAATTTCTGACATGTGATTTTGTCACTCGAAAAATATAAAAAATACTGCTCATGGAGGTAATTTAAATTCTATCCTCATATTATTATATGAAAGTTCCATGTCTCGTCGGAAAGGGATTATTATAAAATTTGCCTAACTTAATTTACGCCGTAACATGACATTTTTACAAGTCTGTTGTACACATTGTATTCCAGTATTTCCTACGATGTAGTTTAATAATGTGATATGTAGGTATTTACAGTATTTATTTATGGATTTTCCGATAGTTGCTGTAAACTGATACTGAGTGTTACTCACTTTGGGATGATAGCAGATGCAGGGAAATGAAAAATGTCACAAAAATGAAAAAATACCCTCATTAATGCCTATATAATGGAAATCATATATATGTGCATATCCGGATTCAATTTCATTTGTTACATATTCCAGATTTTTAAAGCAGGCAGGTAAAACTAATGAACTAATTACTTTCAGCATATTTAATAATAAGCAAAGGTGGCGTAATGAATTATGCCGAAAGCATTGTTTTAATTCTTATATGCAATACACAACATTGTGGAAAAATGATATTTGCTTAATTGGTAATATTACGATGTGATAAATAAGTTTAACAATGGCAATAGGTTGTAATTGTCGCTGTATTTGTAGTTTTAATTACCCTATTTACAACTGCGTTATATACTGATATGAAGACATGCAGATATGTAAAAAAGCTATAATTGCTCAAAAGTTGTGCACGCTAATGCACATTATTATTGTAATTATTTTCGTTTTCAAGTGATCCAATGTGAAAATCTGTTTTGACGGGTAGAATTGTTGCTTCGTGCTTTAGACTTATCAAAATCTCATCAGCAATGGAAATGTTCGAGCTTTCTTTCATTTTCATTGTTTAAAAAGCATTGCTATCAAAGTATCTGCCGGTATATTATGAATTCATGGTACATCAAAAAGTGGCACTATCAATTAATAAATAATACAACGTTTTTAGGCACATCGGTAACTTTTTAGTTGGATATAAAATGACGTTTACAACTAGCAGTTTAAAATAATAGAAATATGTTTTGCAATACATGATATTGTGCTCGGCTGACAATTTCCAAACGAATCTCCTTTCGAGTTAATAAATCCAATAGCTAGCAAGCGATACGTGACAATGATGAATGAGAAATTATTACAATGCATACAATACAACAGCGAATTTACCTCGCATTCATTAAATTTTAGGCATGCGCTATGTAGGTAGCTAATTTCTGCGAAATCGGTTGCTATCAAATACGTGTTAGGATAACACCGAGCATTGTCGTCTGCAATGTCAACAGGTTTGTTTTACCGTAAAAAGGACTCGTTTTTCGTTTAACTTTTTTTGTACTGAGTTTTTTTAAATAAATTTTTGATGTCTGATACTGATAAACAAGCAATAATTGAGGTAAGAAAAGATTATTTTAAATACAAACATATTTTTTCTCTAAAATGTGAAAATAGTTTAAGCACCAAAGATTTAAAAAAAATTAAAATCACAGATTTTTAGTATAAACTTTCAAAACAAAAATATATGTTATATTGATTTGATTTAATTTCACTTATTGAAAATTAAGTACAATATAAGTATATATTAGTTCATTTAATTCCTGCATATTTTGTATAGACATTTTCCCATATTCTGTATTGTAACCCCGATATTTGTCCATGTTATATTTGAAAGTAAGATTACTTCACTTGAAACTTTACCATAAAATTTCAAATTGCAAAAAAGTATTATATTTGATCGTCACAATCAAAATCAAAAATGTCCAAAGGAAATCTAGCGATAGGGTGCACTATTCGGTTTAAATACAACCAACCGAGTAATAACGTATGATGAAGAGACCGCGCTAATGGTGAATTTGCAAATCCATACTGATGTGTGAGGTAAAACTCGTAAATGTTTAGGCCTGCCTATGCATGTTATCCTTTTTAATCAAGTAGTGCCGATAACATTTCTTTCTGAACTCGGTTATTGGGTGATGTGGTGTTTGAGTTATGTTATCACCGTCGCTGAACTCGCAGATGCTGATATCGTTTTCAACAACTTTCTTCATACAACAGTAAAAAGCTAACAACTGCATCAATACATACTAATATGTACACAGCATAATTTCAAAAACAATTTACTTTTAACACCATATATGTTACAATATGCGTGATGCAATAATGAGTAAAAACTGCACTGCTTGCAAAAATGAAACATGAAAAATCGACTTTAATTTTTTTCCCAAATGGCTCAAATCATTATGGTAGAAAGTTATGTGATCATGTAAGCAAATGGTATATGCATTTTTAGGTTATATAGGAAAGTCGCTACATAATATTGCGATGGTTTTCCATAAAATCAAATATGTACTGGAATCTCATTTTAACTCAATAAAAGTAACACGCAGTAATGTGTGTATTTGATAATTCAGCACAACCGCATAAGCAGGGACACATACAAACATAACATATGTTTGTGTCTGCAGATAATTTTCATATTTGCACTTACAAATGAAAAGTGCAAAATTGAAAGAAGCTTGTGCTAAATGTAGTTCAGTTCAAAAGTGTTTATCTGTTCGAGTTACAATATAATGTGTGCTTAATACATACACACTCAGCCAAACAAATTTCACTATGAATATATGTCATTTTCCTTCGATACATTTGTAATTATTTACCAATTTCTTCGGCGTCATAATATTCACGAGCGTAGGTGAAAATTTCAATAAAAAGAAAAAAGAAAAACTGTTTTAAGGCAATGTTCAGTGATAAAAAGTAATACATATGGAAAGTGTTAATGTGGTCAAAAAGTCACAATCGAAAATAATTTATTATATTCATTGTGCCAATATATTTTCTGTCTATTTGTCACACTAACATACATAATTGCAAGCACTGCAACTGACATAATACATATACGTAGATACCCTGATAATATACGGTCAAATTTACTAAATACGATCAGTAGCGCAAATGGAAAATGCATTTTCAGTAAACTTAAGATACTAAACATGTTATCCTGTGTCGTGTCTGTTTAATTGTAAAATACCTATGTCGTATTTATGAATAACTGTATATATTATTTTACATATACCTACGTACGAATCTTTAAAACATTAAATTGACACTTGCCAATTAACAATTGATAAGTTGATGCAACTCGGATAGTATTAACTCAAAACCTTCTTTTGTTATTATAGGGTCCCGGTAACAACGGCCAACCTTATTATCCTCCAGGACCTGCTGGTTATCCTAACGCACAATACACGCCGATGCAAGCTGGAGGGGTGCCTTCAGGCGTGCCATCATCGCACCCAAGTAAATAACAAATTTTTAGTTTTATTATATATTTCTTCTTTCATTGTGTATCTAACGAAAAATTTCTACATTTCCATAGGCTTGTCAGCAGCAAACCAAAATGCTGGAATGGGCCCTAACTCATATGGGGGACCTATACCTGCTCATGCCCAGCGTGACGAGCGTGCCCAGCGACAGTATGTCAAGTTGCGTAAGAAATTTGAGCAAAAACAACAGTCCAGAGATGTCGGCTCGTATAATTCGTCATATAGCCAAAATGGACCCATTAGAAAAGGTAGTCTGTTGTTTTATAAAGAACGATTTTAATTTTTAAGATTGAATTTTTTTAAGTATGTGGAGTGACGTGATATTTATATACAATAGATACAAACTACGTCAATACAAACCGACGGAATATAAACAATGGGCCATCTAAGCCAACTACGAATGGGGGAGTGGAGGAGGATGGAAGTGTTGGGAGCACCGGTAGTGTAACTTCTACTGGGACTCAGGACGAGGAAGAAGAAAATCGAATGCTTGCACAGACTGAAATGCTATCTACACTAAACCCTCCCAAGGTAAATAGTAATTAGTTTTTAAAACCGTGCATTAGTTTTTTAAAAGACTTTAATCTAAATAAAAGGTAACATGTTTTTCATTATTTCCCAAGGTTTCTGATGTGACTTCTAGAAGTGCCTTTGTTCAATGGAATCATCCTGATAGGTTTACGGAGACCGGAGAAAATAAGTATCCCGATATAGATGTCTCTGATAGTGACTTCCAGTATGAAGTTTTTATCAGTGACCGAAGCCGCGATAACAATTTCAGATCAATTTTCACTGGACCGGCGCTCTCTTGCAGGTAATTGGAATATTTATGTATAGGACTTATGCCTTTGTTGCAATTTAAGCAACATAGGCATCTCATCGTCTCATTTTAAAATTGTTTCAACAAAGTTCAGTCAAGCGCTCTAATACCGATGAATTGTGTTTTTATTTTATTTTTATATATAAATAGAGTCAAAGAGTTAAAACCTGGCAGTATGTATGCTATCCAATATTGTGCAATGATTGGTGATGCCAAGGGTCAGCCGTCAGTTCCAACCAGTTTCAGTACACTCCCTGCAGAACCTGAGCCTCCATCAAGTCCTAAGGCTGTTTCAAAAAGCCGCTCCTCAATTCAGGTGAATTTGATTTATACAATATTATCGAGAGCTTTATACTGCATATGCATTGAGAATTTATATAATTTTCTTGTTATTGACTTGTAGTTGAAATGGGCTCCTCCTATGAATGATAACGGATCAAAGGTTATCAGCTATATTCTCGAATACGATGAAGGGAAAGGTGGAAGCCATTTTGTTGAATACTCTCGTGGGAAAAACAAGCAATGCACTGTTTCTAAGCTCCAGCCAGCATACTCCTATCAATTCCGTGTTGCAGCTGTGAATCAATGCGGTCAAAGGTATGCACTAAATCGATCAGCTATCGCGTTTAAGCAAGTGGTACTTTTCTAAATGATAGACAATAAAACTCTTCCTTTTCGATTTTTGCGATAGTCGCTACACATCTGTTATTACCGCTACGACTTCTGGAAGTCCTCCGTCGCAACCATTGCCACCTACCCTTGCAGAGGCAGGTGTAAAATACTTGAGACTGGAATGGGCTGGTCGGACTACCGATGACTTATACACTTTACAAATGGAGGACTTGTCAACTGGTCACGGTTTCCTTTCAGTTTATAGTGGAAGTGCTCCTGAGTACCTTTGCATTGGCCTGAAGCGAAACACTAAGTACAAGTTTAGGGTAAAGCTTCTAATAATTACAATTAAATGTAAACTAAAACGTTTTTGAGAGAATGCATACATTAAAGTTCTTGTTCTCCAATTTAATTTCCTACAGTTGAAGGCTCAAAATGAAGAAGGGTATTCTAAGTGGTCCGACGAAGTAATGCTTGGTACTCTTCCAGACCGACCGGGCCCACCGCATAAGCCAGCACTGAAAGGGAGAGTACATGCTTATGGCTTTAAAGTAAGATGGGATCCCCCATCCGACACTGGCGGTTTGCCTATTTCAGATTTTGCCTTACAAATAGACAAGGGCAATGGATTTGAAGAGATTTTCCGTGGCTCTGAAACCGAATACAATGTTGATAGACTTTCTCCTGGTCAATCATATGCTTTACGAGTGATAGCAAGTGGACCCGGTGGTGAAAGCGAACCAAGTGAATCATGCGTTATTACCACAGAACCAGTTTGTCCTGGAAAATGTCACATTCCACGTATTGTAGGGAAACCGAAATCCAACTCCGTCCATCTGAAGTGGAGTAAGTTTAATCAAAAACGACTTTGTCAATAAATGCTTACTATCACTTGTCTGATCACTGAAATAATTATTGTTATAATATATTGTTATAATCAGATCAACCAGATTGGGATGGAGGTTCTCCGATCAACCAGTATGAAGTTGGCTGCACAACGCCCGATAATCAAACGCAAGAAGCGTACAGCGGTAAAGAGACTGACTGCTTTGTGAATCGTTTACTTCCTGGTAGGGCTTACCTATTCCAAGTCCGAGCTTACAATCGTATCGGAGCTGGTCCTTGGTCTGATCCTCTAGAAGTCATCAGCGGAGCTGGATCACCTGACGCACCTCCAGCTCCCAAAGTTACAACCAAGACTGCACATGTGGCATCAGTCTCTTGGACTGAGCCTTTGAATAATGGGTCGGCTATAACCGAGTATCGGGTTCAATTAGCAACACCTTCCACAAACATATCGTCTGATGATCAAGGAGAAGAAACTAAGGTTTTGGAGACTGAAGTTCAGTCCATTTCCAGTTTTAATCCAGTATATACGGGCTCTTCTACATCCTGTGACGTTAAAGGTTTGCAACCTGCAGGCATTCACCTCTTCCGAGTCCAGGTACTGACCAAGAACCGAGATATATGTTGGTTGCAAAGCTGTCAACACGTATTAAATATATTCAATCGTATTAACAAAAAAATATAATGTTGCGATAATTACAGGCCATTAATAGTGCTGGTACCAGTGAATGGTCCCCTATTTCAACTCATCAGATGCCCCCTTCGTCTCCTAATGCTGTAGGAAATATTGTTGCTGAATCGAAGTCCGATTTAATCAATTTGAGTTGGAAAACTCCATCGGCAAATGGCTCTCCAATTACGCATTACAATGTCATCGTTGGAGAAATAATTTATACCGTGTCTACGGAGTCTTTTGTTTTGGACAACTTGATGCCTGACACGCAGTTTAAGTAAGCTTGATCACTAGATTACTTACGACTTATTTTAATATTAGTAGCAGAGGAAAATATTTAAACTTTTTCATATTTGTTTAGAATTCGTGTGCAAGCGGTCAACAACGTTGGCCCTGGAGCACTTTCTTCTACAATGAAAGTTGCAACTAAACCACTACCTCCACCAGCACCAAAATTGGAGTGTACGTCAGTTGCCCACTTTTGGATGAAATTGAAATGGAATGATATGGCAGTAAAGAATGTTGAATATTCAGTTCAGATGATCAACCCTTACAAGGACGAGTATGTGATATTGTCATTGTAGCCTATCCTATCTATATAAGTTATAATGCGACGTAGTTCCAATTTAACATAACTTTTTGATCATTGAAGATTTGAAGTTGTATATCGTGGAACAAGCACAAGTACTAAAGTTACCCGTCTGACTGAAGATACAGAGTATCAGTTTAGAATATGTGCTATTAATGGCGCTGGACAAGGCCCTTACTCTGACTTGTACAAGTTTAATACTTCCAAGGCTCCTCCACCACAAGTTAAAGGTACAGTATTGCCATTGTTGGCTAAACAGTCAAGATATTTGAAGTCATGTGTCACATAAGATTTGTAATTGATGACATGAAATAAATTGATGAAAAATAGGAGTCAAATCAGACCTACTAAAAACAACTGGTCTGTTCAAGATTGTATGGTTTGACGTTCAGTGCAAAGACCCAGTGGAGTATCAAGTTCAAGTGTGCAAACGTCGGGATCAAGAATATACGACGGTATGCCATATCATGTTCAAACTGATAAAATAACGTTTATTTTTACATTTTCAATTACAATTCACTCTATTACGAAACTGAAAAGTAATTTCCAATATTTGCTCTTATACCTAGATATATCGTGGTAATGAAACCAGTATGGAGCTAAACCCGCAGGACTTAGACAATGGAGCCGATTATATGTGCCGTGTTTGTGCGATTCGGATCTGTGATGATCGTACTCAACTCATTGGACCATACTCCGTTCCTTTCACCTTCCACATACCAGTTTCTCTTTCTGATAATTTCATATCCTCTAAAAATCATTCCTCAAATTCTTCTAAATCTTCATCTACGACAGCTCAAGTCAGTTCTACATTTTTCCAGGTATTAATCAACTCAAGTTTAGATTAAAATGCACGTTTGTAATACGAATTGTTGAGTAAACATGATATTTTCTTTTAATTGTTTCAGGTACTCGAAGAAAAAATGAACGAAATTAGCTACGAGAGTCGTGTTGGAATTCTCGCAGTATTTGCGCTAATCATACTTGCCTTCGTTATTTCTTTGATTACGCATCATGTTGTCTCGTAGTGAGCTACTTCATTTGGGTACTAATTTTTCTCTATTATACCCACAAACAATGAATCCTGGAATAGTGAAGTGAAACTTGTAGGCTGACGAGTCCTATTAGTCCTATGATGACAAAACACGGTACTGTACTAAGAAGGTCTGCATCATCTAAAAAATAATTATAATGTTGAAATTTCTCGCGACATGTATAGTTCCTGTCATGACTTCATGACAGGTAAAATGGTGAAAGGTTTCAGCATACTTTGTAAAGTTAATTGAATACGTAAAAGTGAGCCTTGTTAGTTTTGAAAAGATATTTTACGCACGTAGCATGTTACTTTTTGTGGCTGTATACTAGAGGTAACGAAGTTAATCAATTTAATCGATGCAATTTAATACATTATTCTTATAACTTGTGTAATATAGAAGCTCTCTTTTCAAACTTAAATTCTCGCCAGCAGCTAACTCATTTGCATAGCCTGTGAAATAATGTGAAGACACTTTGAGTTTTAAATTTAGAGGATAACATTACCGAAAAGAAAATATACTAGGTCGATGATGCAATATTTTCGCACTAACAAATCTTAAGAAGACATGCATAGTTGGGTTTCGTTGTACCTTTCTGGTAAAGTCAAGACAAAAATTGAATAAAAAGAAGAAAGATATAGCTACACATCACGTACATGAAAATAATATAGGTAGCATCATACTTTGTAGTAATGCTAAAAGTACCGTAATGCTTTCTTGTAAACTTGTTATATTTTGATGCGTATTGTGTATAAATATTATGTAGAACAACTATGCACGAGTCTCTAAACTAGTAACTTACCACATTAATTAAAATTAATCAATCATTTTGCCAGAGCCTAATTCAACAGATGACCGTTATTGTGATAAAAGTTTCGAAAATATTTCCAAATCGATGAACGAAAGAATAGGACTATAAAAAATAGCATTGGTTTCTACATAGTTTTCAAGAGAAATAATGTATAAAGTGTGACAGAAAGAATATAAGTTGAAAGGCTGATATTGTTCAGACAAAAATTATACAATATTCCGTGTTGTTTTCTAACTAGGTTCGTTAGAGCTTTAATGCGCTTATTTAGTGAGAGAGAGTGAGAGAGAGAGAGTAATATATTTCAATATATCTATATATTCGTAAAAATGCGCATGGATAATGGAAAGGCAATGCATCTATTTATTTCGTCTCTATAATTAGTATTTTATATAAGAAGCGGTGTCAAAGAATATTATCATTGTATATGAAATTTTGCATTGCACAGTTGCAAGTCTCTGTGATGGCAATCAAAACGTGAAAGTTGCTAGCATGCCTATATCTGCCTAAATATTATCAGGCTTTGGTTATGCCAAATGAAAACTTATGTGTCTAGTAGCTTGTCTTATCTTTTGTTGTAATATTGTGTGCTGCCAACATTTTTTCTTACTTTTGTTCACCATATTTTGCAATATGTCAAAGTTACTAGTAATTCTCTAGTAATTAAGTCTTTTGGGCTTCATGGTGCTACCGTAATATTGGTAAGTTGTCGTTACGATAATAACGTTACTCCCGTTTCAACAACATTACATTTCGCATAAACGCTGTCTGTATTTTTGTCCTTGTAGTCAGTCGTCACCGTCAGTAGTATAGTAATTTTGTGCCAATGTTTGCTAATTTATAGAGAGAACGTAATATGTGCAATTTGTTTCCAAAAATGCTAAAATTCAGAAACCTGATTTTTTGAAAGTGCTGAAGTTGAATTAACTCAGAAAGCAAATTACGACCATTTGTCGCTTTGTAGTTTTCACTCTCCACAAAGAAACATTTTTAAGTTTGTTATAAATGTAAATCCATGTAAACTACTTTATCTGAGTTGGAAATTCCTAAACGAATAACTGAATGTTCCTGTGTAATCGTGAATTCTTTTTTGTTTTAATGTAGTCTATACATATTACCAAACTGATAGAGTAGTGTAACTGAAAGATCTGTGTGCGTCACGCTTTACTCTGAATATTATTTTAGTTTGTTAGTAGTATCATCATCAATTGTTAATTAAACGTTCCATTGGTAGAGCGAAGGCGTTGGTCTAATTCCAGAATAGTTTTTACACGTAGTTAAGTCATCACATCATCCGTACTTCCACATAGTATGTATTGTATAATGGATAGTTAGTTGTAGACGATTGGTATACCTCATAAAACGTAGTGCTTGAAAATAATCTAGTTACTTGTGCTTGCAGGGGCGTACGTTCTTCACTACATTTCACATTTTGCTAAGGCCTAATGCGTGTTTTTCACTAAAAAATGTTGTATAAAGTACTTGCGTTTTTCTTGTATACGTTTGAAAGCTTCGTATTTATGCAGATACTGTTTTCTCGTTTTTATACATACCTAAAGCAACTTAATTTAAAAGTGAAATGTCGTTTCCGATGAAAGGAAAGTACACAAAGTAAAAGCTTTCTACCGACAGACCAGGATACAAAGGTACAATGCGTACACTGTACACTTATATTCAGTTCAATGATATAACGTTTTCAAAAATCTAGAACACAGGTAACCAGATGGTACTATTCTTGAGATTTATCTATTATGGCTATGAAATGTAAACTACAATACTTCAATATTGTCATACATTAAGTACATGTGTACATTTTTGACAATGCATGCAAAAATTATCATCAACATATAGTATATAATCATCATAAATATATATATATATATTTACATTATTATATTATATTATTATATAGTAATAACTTTAAAAATGGTCTTGTATTAATACCCATTATTACATGTACATTAGTTGTATGTATTCCTCTATGAAGTCTTAGACAAAAAGTGTAGCATACAGTGTTAGACAAGTGGTCTAGTAGTTTCGTTACAAGGTTTGAGTCGATTGCAACCATTGTTATGATAGCGGGGGTATAATAGCGTCATCACAAAACCCAGCAAAGGATGATAGCAGGATAAACAAAAATTATTATTATGATCCTTAGCATCCTAGCAGCTCACTGAGATTGACTCTGTGTTGATCAATGTTACAAAGCCCTTTGCACGTTTACGAAGAATATATTTGAAACGTCGAATTGTTATCGAGGCAATTGTGAAAAATAGGCATCGATAATGGATAATAATATAACAGAGAGAAATCTCATGTCGCTATGTATTTGTTTAAAAGATTTTTGTAAGATAGGCCTCATTATTAGTTTTATATCTAAATATACACGTTACGTTATACCTATTCTTAATTGATGCATTCGGTATGATTTGAATGTCGGAATAATATACAATATAGGAGCGCATTATGTAGACAAGCATACTATAACCATATACATGTAGAGAGTAGAGTACGAGTAATACACATATTATATATACCTTATTATATACACCCAAATTAATATTCAGATTTAACTAAATGATTTGTTGTTGCACATCTTCAGATGCTTAAAGGGTGAATGAAAAATCCAACTGGCCAATTAGCCCTTGAATCAAGGTGTAAATGCAATATAAATAGTAGTGTTTCCGGAGAAATTGTGAACAGCTTATAGAATGACTTCTATCCATTTTTATTTTGATATTCATGTCTGACTTAAGTTGAAGATCCTGCGTGAAATAATGTCGAATTGTAAGAAGTAACGGCTGTTTTACTACTGCATAATACATATTATGCCCATGTCACATGTCTTGTATTGATATAGATGGATCAAATGAGAGGTGTGAACTCTTTCAATATTATGGATGCTTATATCAACTGTTTATGTGCTGTTTGTTGAACATATACTGGAAATCCTCTGTAAGATTGAATTTAGAAGACTATCAAAAAAACGAAAAAAATCATATACATATAAACTTTTTAAAACATTTTAAAGCATAAGTAACATGCATAAAGCATAAATTACATGCTCTACGTACGTAACAACTATAGATATTCTTATGTAGAGTACCTAAATGTAATTGATGATAATTATTATATTACTGCGTATATAAATATATAAAATATATGCATATATAAATTTATTATATCTTTGTGTAACTGAAAGGAAAATGGAAAATCACAAAAAATACTACTACTATACTACTACTTTGATGAAGAAAAAATATGATTGGAGATCCTCATCGACTTACTATAATAGAAAATACTTACATAATATAAATGTTATATTACTACATAAATTATCGTGAATGGCTTATACAAGTTTATTCAATCGTAAGTCTATTGTAATGGTAAATACATTTATTGATCCACTTCATGAATTTTCTCGGTGGATGCTATACTGCTGAATCTGTGTAGCTATTTGTGAAAGAGTTGGTAAATAAATTTATGAATTTTGAAAGCACTAAAATTGGAAATGTTATCGACATTTGTTGACTGTACAAAAATTTCATTTTTTCATAATCTACTAAATTCCATTATCCATAATTCTCCCGATCATTTTCGCATCTTTGTTTATGTTACATACATTTATTCAAAATTGCATGAAAACAAAAGAATAACACTAATAAGCTGTCCTTGTATGTGTAAGCATATGGGCATATACACCAAAAATTACAGACATCTAGGAACGTCAAAGTGTGTACGTACAACGCATATTTGGTTTTTACTTTTACATGTATTGTAATAAAATATAAATGACACGGTTATCAACTTCAAATGTATTATATTTAGTATCATGATATTCTAACACCAAACAATAAAACTTTCTAGTTCAACTGTTCTAAAGGTTTATAGAAGGTTAACTGGGAGTTGTCTACAACTCGAACTCCACAAGTTTTATAATCAATCATAAGATCATCATCATCAATATCCTGTCCTGATTACATGTGTTTCCTGTGTTTCAGTCAAGAAAAGATCAAGGAATTTCCTAATTTGTTTTGATCCTCTTATCACTTTTCTTTTCATGATTAGTTGGATTAGTTTCATGATCAAGTGCTAGATTTCAATTATGGAGATATATAAAATTGTTTCAAAGTGGATACGATGGCTATCAATATGGCAGAGTAAAAATGGTAAAATTGAAAATGTTTTTTCCCCATTCAAATTGGTATAGCGCTTAGCTATTTTTATCGTACATCGGCCAAAAATGCATTAGCCATTTTCACTTGTTAATTTAACTTGTGAATTTTGTTCTATGTGAAATTTGATTTTGTTGTAGCTAATTTTGAAAAATTTGTTCCCTCTTTGTAGTTTATTAGAGATGATGTTTATTACGTAGCTTTTTATATACATTATATTTTACAATTTCAGACAAACAATGCACACATATAGTGTGAACAAATCACTACTCCGGCAATGTTTACAATTCTACATCTCAAATTTTACAGTAGCATGTTCCTCCTTGACACGATCCCCTTCCACCTTTAAAGCCATAACTTTGACAGCATTGAAGACAAAAGAAGGAGTCACCGGGGCAGTGCTCATTGCACGTGTTCAGAGGACTTTCAGCAGGTTTTGAGTTTACTGTAAATAAAATGAAGAAAATTTATTTTTATAACGCACTCAAGTAAGTAAACAGGACGGATTTCCTTGAATTGTTTCAAGGACTTTATCTTTCTATGAATTGGAAACTTAGAATCAAATCTTACCTGTTAGCACAAGCATTGACAACAAAAGGATTCCCCCAACGAAGAAAAAAACAGTACTTTTGGAATACATTATCTGGATTAAAGTGTTTTTTCGTGCAAAGGTCTGAACAAATTGAAATCACGCTAGACCTAAGTTATCAAAGTGGTTTTGTCTGTAAGAAGCAGAATATGCGTTCAGGAAATTTGATTAGACGAGATAATATGAAGTCTCTTTGATGAGAGCTTGGAAGGATCTGGCACATCTGAGTAAAGTTCACAGGGATTTTATATTGTCGACGGCGATTCAAGTAGTGCGTCATCACATCAGCATTAAAAATAAGTTAATAGAAATCAAAAAACAACAAACAAAATGGTTTATTGACACCGGTGTAGGTCAATAAAATATAGCAACAATAACAACGTCTATCATGACGTCAACAAAAGCAGAATCTTGTGCGTCACTCGCTCACTTTTGGCAAAGGGGAACCTTAATTGTTGTTCTCATTTTCATTTATAACTTCCCTTCACACCAATAACAGTAGTGGTATTCTTATGCATGATCATTTCGATTGATTTTTCTAATTCATAATGCATCCCCCATTTCTGTTCACCACAAAGTTATATGTAATTAAAAATATCAACATGCAATACAACATGGTTTGTCAGATAGATGTATTTATTGGTAAAAATATCTACAATATAAAAGTGATGATAAATTGATAATTATGCAAATGAAAGGGAGCATTGTTCAGGTAAAGGTGACTTGACTTGCAGCCGCTGGTTTGTTTGATGGGGTTACCTTTCTGAAGTAGTTGATCTTGTTTCAAAATGTGGTAACAGTTCTGGTAGAAGGAATAAAATTAATTAAGTATGCACATAAAAGAGTATCGATATCGATAAGTACTTACCTTACCTATTTGTTTATGTACGTAACAAAACACTTTAGTGGGACCTTGCGAGTACGCTGTGCGAACATGTTGCATATTAAACGTTTTTTATCATGTAGAATCCCCACACTCTCGAACGTTCGATTGACAATTGCATAAATGAGACGTTTCATTGTTTTCTATATCATTGTGTGGTGTATAATCTATTTTGATTGAGGCATTCGAATCCCGTCATTCGCTATTATCGTTATCAGGCGATCTAGTTTTTGATACATTTTTGTTGCTGTGCAAGCAAGACTGGTAAGAGGGGTAAGAGTGTCGACAATTTTTTTTATACTGACAGACTTTTAATTCTATTTTGCTTTCACATCCTTGTTGAAAATGCATTTGATATTTATTTGCTTAGTTTGATTTGGCGCTGAGCATCTTTTAATTAACTAAAATTTTTGTCTTTGAGTAACTTTTGTACATAGCTAATCGATGCGTTAGTGTTTGTACGGTATAAGTGGTTATACAGTTGAGGTTCAAATCAAAACCAGTTACATACGTACGTACTGGTGTTCTACTACATTGTTGAACAAATATATTTTTTTCCATTTTCTGGCGATGATAGCTAAATGGTAAACACACTTGCAAAATTGATCATCATGATACTCGTATTTGCCACTATGTATATATTTTTTTTCTTTACCTCAAACAGTCAGATTCTTGTTGTCGTTGTGTGCAAAGCCCGCACATTGATTAATTTCTGTGCAAATCCCTCACAATGATTAATTTCTGTGCTTCAACTCCGACGGGCAACAACAGGGACGTTTAATGTTTGCAGTCTTTAAAAAATCTCCACGTTAAAATATCATCCACAAGCATTATTTTGACAGATTAGTTAACCGATTTTATTGATCGAACATACGAAAAATAACTGATTAATTACGCACAAACCTAAGTTTGCTGGTAAATTCCAAATAATATTAAAAAAAAGTTGCGATCAGCAGAAGGAACCAGTGCAACAAAGGATACATATGGGTACGCGTTCAAATGAGATTGACACTTCATGTGATTGAAAAGGAAAAAAATACTCTTCTGTAAACTTCGTTTGCTTTTACGATTTCCGACCGTATAAAACACTCACGGCCAAAGTGCGTTTCGCGTCAGTGACTAAAAATACGCTACTGGCAGTGTCAACGCCTGGATGTTTTAAGTCTGGCACAAAATAGACAATGCTTTGCTACTTTTGTGATTGTTTATTGTCTTTAAATTTTTACACTTGTGTATTCATTATAAAATACCGATGCATGTTGTGATAGATAATGCACAAACAATTATATTTCTGACAGAAAAAAAAAGATTTTTAAATTTCCCATTGTTTGCAAAATATTCTTTACGTTGTAATTGTAAACATAAAATGAGATAAAGCAGAATTTTTCATTGTCTTCCTTAAGTTAACATTTATCTTTTTTTATAAATCTCAATTTCATTTTATTTTAAAGTTAAGAAACCTCAATTGAACCATAAAATAATTATTGTGACAAACGGTGACATTCGCCGTCGATTTCGATAACATGTCCCGTGCTTTCTTGAGTTTCCACCTTTTCATCAATGATCCTACAAGAATGGTCATACGTGCGTGATGCGTACTTGTACCTGTACCAGCAAAGCAGTCCTCAAGCGACACTGTGAAGCGGTCAAAACAGAGAATGGACAGGGACGGAAATGAAATTTTGTATGTGTTAGCCAATATGGAGCAGGATGAACTTTGCTATATAGCTGGCAACTCTGCACCGTAATAAAAAATAATAACATGAGGACCACGTCTCGCTCAAGTCAGATTGATCATGTTACATACGCAATGCATAAAATGAAGCACTCATATGTACTATGTACCTACTTAATTAGGCACTTTAAGCAACGCTCTTACTATTACAGTTAACAGTTAATAGGTTTTGTGTGGTCATCTTACCTGAGTCCCAGACACAAGTCGGTGCTAGGCACCTTCAATGACAGTAAACCAAAATTTTACAAAATCATTTTTATGAAATGGGCATACAAAGTTTAAATGTGCTCAAAATGTGCAATGCAACTAAACTACATTCTATGTGCAAGGCACTTCTTAGAATACAAAATTGCAATTACTCCAATTACTTCTGTATCATCACGTAATAAATGTTTAAAAAATACATTACCTTTATTACAATATAACAATAAGTCAATACAATGTAAAGTATTTAGTAACATGTGTAAATGTGCACATGTTCCCACCCCACAAGCTTGCGGTTTTCAAATATATTTTTCAAATTGTCAAATAATGACGCATTTCTTTTTTTGGTGATCAATGCTCTCTATCTGTGAGAGACGTCTTTGACATACTTATGGAACAGCCATTTTACAGCATACCGCAACTACAATCAACCGTATTACACTTATCAATAATAAATTGTCATTAACATAATAGCACCAAGCAGCGAAATATGGGAGTTTTTTTGATTTTGGATAATTTGATAGACACAAGACACAACCATCCAATAGATTCACGAGACATTCTAACAACAATAGCCCTGAAAGCATTCTATCTATCCAATCAAAAGTGGATTGCACATCGGTGATCGTTTTCAACAACAATGCAAGGTATTATTGCGTAGCACAAGTAACCTCAGATAACATTTTATTAAACCATTGTTCCAAGCGGTATACTCTACTTTGGATGGAGAGTACCTTATCAAATGGTTACAGTAACAGAGCTATGACCGATTGTTGGTTAATAAAAACGAACACAAATAAATAAGTGTTTACTCATCCAGGGTCAGCAGCAATTACTATTTATATGTAATATATAATTAGCATTTATACACCTATCGAACTCTCTCATTTAAACATTCATTGTAACACTAACACTGTTACATTAAAACAAAACGGGCGGACCATGACTAGGACGCGCATTTTTATGCACGTAAACATGAGAAAACTACGACACTTTTCCCCAAGTCAAGTAAAGAAATACATGCATAATGCAGCAGCGTACGCATAAAATCTCAGATTCATTTGATATCAACGAAAGATAAGAAAAAATGTCATTGCGTCTAATTAACGATGTGTCGATTGTCGATATTGAAGAGCGAAAATAGGTATTTGCATTATGCAGGCACAAAATGTATGTATGTAAAAAGGGCGTTGTATTTGGAAGATCGTGCCACGTCCATTGTTACAGCTCGTGAGAAAAAATAAAGTACAGGTCGGCAAGCTGCATGGTGATGATTTGAGTATCGTACGTATCGTATTGTCGTAAACTACGCAATTTGAGTTTAAGGAGATTGTAACTAGAAACGACGATGGTAGCTGTGTATCTGTGCGTTGCACTGTAACACGGCGTGCGAAAGGAGAATTGGTACTGACTGTACCACCGCCGGCTCTGTTTCACAGCACCTTCAGGCAAGATAATATGTAATAATATCATATAACAAATTTAAACAATTAAGTTTTATTTTGAGTCACTTTTATGTCATGTAAGTCGCCGTCGACAATGTTTTTTCTCTCTTTTTAATAGTTTTACAATGTGTTGACGGCTATTTTCTATGTTGGTTGTTCGTGCCACGTACGCTCCTCTTGTTTATTTAGGACCAGCCTCCGCTGGGAGTATCTAGATTTCCTTTGCCCCGTCCGGCCGT
>JAHZNE010003255.1:0-15670 GCA_027744055.1 Callyntrura sp. NNG-2020
AGTTTCTCACCAAGGTGGATTACACCGTTTTATTTTTTTACAGTTGCAATGTTTTATGTACAGTTTAACCTAAAATTGAGTCCGTATGTAGCGGCATTTTTAGTTTTCATCCAGAACATTCTTTATTCAGAGTAATATGTTAGAAAATATAATACAATGTACAGATAAATTGTCACGTCAGCAGGCACGCTACCATGTACTTGATAAGCAGCACCATGCCTCCATCAGCAGCTCTCGGATCAGATTGTGTTAACAAGCCTGTGTTCACTGTACCAATTTTTCACTCTCTTATCATTGGCAATAATTAAATTGACTAATTAAATTCTTCAGTTAATTTGGGTTATTTAATATTAAATACACCACTTGTTCTGTCATTTTCCAGTTATAGCATTTATTCAATATTCACTTCATTCACTGCAAAATTATTACAGATTTATTAGTAAATCAACAAACATATTTACCCCAGCTAACAGTCATCTTCATTTCGTTAAAGTTTAACGTGGCCCTTTGTCCTTAACACCTAGTTAAAAAGGTTTTGATCAATTTCATAGGTACTTCGATCTAACTTCTGAGAGTAATACTCACGAGGGACACTCACCGGCTGTATGTCTGGGATCGGCTTCATATTTTAATATTATGTGGCCCTCCCCATCCCAAGACTTCATGCCAAGCCATAGGATACAACGCTCTGTCGTTTTGGAAATATTGGAAAAATATCACTTTTTGATACAAGGATAAATTTTTCTCGAGTCCTTATGGGACTTAACATGGAAAATGATAGTGACATAAGGGTCCCCTTTTGTTATTTTTTACTTTCGTAAAGAATTTTCCAGCTTTCCAAATGCATAACAGTAACTACTGGGTAAACCGAAAAGCATAACCTTTCGGTGTTCCTAGTACTTAACAGTTATGGTCAAAAGATGCAAAGGGTTTCTTTCACACCCCTTCTCTCACTCTCAGTTTCCCATGTCAAATCCCATAAGCATTTTCTCATATAGCCAAAAACTGAGTTTTTTTGAATATTTTCAAAACAACGCGCGCCGTCGAGAGCTGTCACTTGACACAAATTCCTATATCGATAAAAGCATTGCCGTATAAAAATATGAAGCCGATCGCTGTGGTAAAGCCCCCGATGTTCCCTCGTTAGTTATACTTTGGCATCAATATACCCCTATCAGTTAATCATGGTTAATACATATTACAATTAAAAATAAATATACATTTGCTGCATTAGTTCCCAAGTACAGTATAAATGTAGTTATGTACAGCATTACGTCAGTACGTGCTCTATGACGTTGATAATTATGATATGTCTATAAAGGTAGGTGTGAGGTGCTCATTTACTATATCAAGTCAATAAGTATGCTGTAGGTTAAAAAAAACTTTCGTTCCCCTGGTGAACATTATCATATGAAATTAGACACATCACGTGGTATGAATCAAACCATTATTAAAGTGTACAAGTTTATTTCATTTAAGTGCATTACTTGTTACACATACATTTTTATTAATATTAATGCAATTCAAACTCAGCTTCTATGCATATTTCATTTGTCATAATGGGATCCACTCTGTAGAAAATCCCTTGAATCTTCACCATTTTCCCTTTCATTGCTACTCCCGGAGAGTCAAAACGAACCGTATATTTCACTCCTGGATAAACTGAACTGCTGATAATGGGAATTTCATACTGAGTCCAAAAGGGACCACCGTCCACTGAAACTCTGGATTTAGCCACCAACTGAATAATGCTTTCATGAGGAATAAAGTCCACCTCAGACGTCCACTTTTCGGCGGCACTGGCAAAAATATGGCAAGGAACCTCTTCTGGTTTACATCCTAAACTACGCCACTCCACAAACTTTCCGTGACCACCTATATAACAAATTAGTAAATGTATACATTTTTTTCAAGGTGAATATTTAAAATCATAACTTACCACATAGTTTGACTCCCGGAACAACACCTAGGGAGCTATTTCCTACAGTTGGACCAATGGTAATTCGGGGAGGAGTCGTGCCCGAAACACAACAAATTATCCCAAGTAAAGCGGTTATTATCGAAGCTTTAATCATGGTTACCCCGCGAATAAATAATAAAAATATCAGTTGCCAACCCGGACACCAATAATATCGAACCAAAATAGGGGACACGTGTTCAGTTAATTTATTAGAACATTCATGTATACATAACAAATTAGATGACAAATTTCCGCAATTTAATAGTAGCTGTCTACCAGAACGGAAACTGCTTTCATTACGTTGTTCTGCAGCACAAAGAGTTAACGACATTATTTAATCATCTAGACATCGTTAACTTGTATTGTGATTGACGTCAAGCTTTTTATTTGCTGATCATAAGGCATAACTCTGTAAGTAAGTTGACAGACTATTGGTAACTTGTCTAATGGGCTACTGTAACAAAACTATTAATACACGTGCATTACTTCATAAATATTGACGTGTGGGAGCAGCTGTATTTACTAAAAAAAACTTAGAAGGAAATTTACACTGGACTAATTCGTAACAGCTTTATCAATTCAATAAGAAAAAATTTTATTTTTGATTGACTATCGGATTCCAATGCGTCATTGGTTTTAGGTGATTATAATTTAACAATTTAGTGCTGGTTAAATTTTGTGTTAACCTGTTCACCACTCCTTTTAGTAACGTTCGTATTTGCCATTTTATTACATTAGTTATTTTATGGGCTTCAAATTTACGTCGAAGTTTAAAAAAATATAATGAGAACAGCTAAAACTTTAAATGGTAATTGGCTCAGGAGCGATGCTACACAATTTCCAAATAAGTTAGGACAGTTAATGCAGTGTGTTTATGCAGTACGAAATCTACAGTATGGGTAAACAAAAATTATAAATGACTGAACTGCCATATTGTTTTTGAATTAATACTATTTAAGCTTCTCGAAAAAGTACTTGTAAATATTTTCATCAAATTAAATGCATAAACTTTAGTTATATCCGACGGTCCGGCGAAATAGTTGTGCAAAATAAGCCTCGTGTACATGAAAGTCATTAATGTAGTTATGTCTTTTACTTTCAAGTTTTGATTAAATTCGTTTTATATATCGAATCTATACATGTAATCTAAAATAGCCTGTTGGTAAATTTTCAATAATTCAAATCATTCATCCGCCCACACAAGCACAATAATGAAACTAATTCATTTCCTTGTTCGTATGCGGTACATTCCATTTAGATATAAACAGTTCCAAGGTTTAAGTTGCGAAAGAATAGGAGAAGGGAAGAAAACAATTTTATGAACTTTAATGAAAGTAATTTGTCGACTAAATTTAAAACCGGAAACACAGTAGTAAACTGTTTGCTCAACGCCTGGTAATCATTTCATTAGTATTAATTTTGTGTAAACTTTCCTGCCCCTATAAAATGTATAATTAGACATAAATAATAAAACAACATCAACATTGCAAGAGTTCCAACACGATGTTAAAATGCTGCCGTTTTTGCATTTATGCTCTCCATAAATATTTGTAAATGTAAATAGGTGAACCATTATAACAACAACTTAATGACGTTGCTTTTACCCAAATAAACAAACATTTTGAATTTCACTTACAACGTGGCAAACTTGATATATACCAATCTAAACCATTTTCTAATGAAATATGTTGGGTTTAATACTGTTGCATATTCGTCACATGTTTCGCATAGATGGATAAGATTAGACGTAAAGATTTATTGTGGACAACCGGACATGGTATACTTCAATTTGGATTCAATGTACTACTCATTGGGTGCATCTGTTGCCTCGAGAACCTCCGTTATCGCTGTATTATGTAAAGGAGCAATCGAGCAGTTAACTGCATTAGACAGCCAGAACATTCTCTAACATTTTTAATCCACTGATGACTATCGTCAGCATGACAGAATATTTGTTGGTTGGAATATACATAAGAAACCATTTTGTGAGGTAACTTTGCAGCTCTACAAGGAGCCACAGGTACTTACTGAAGTTGAACGAGAAAGTTTACAAACATTTGCTGGCTTACTTATGGGAACAGCGTTTGTATTGACCGTTGCCACCAACATTGTGGCAAGGGGTTAGTATATTTTTGTACGGTATCAATAGGAATTTGGGGTTACTTCGTCATTTACTTGACTCTACCATTAATTGCTCATTGTTACGAGTTCAGCAAAACCCTAATTAAACAGCAGTGGTCAGCAGTACATGTGGTGAAAAAGTACAGTCACTCAAAATGTAATGTGGTACAGAAAAATTTTTTGGTACGCTTTAAGACCAATATCCTTCTACTACGGCATTGCACTCTTTGAGAGAGAAACGAAAGCAAACTTTTCTTGGAATATTCAAGATGTTACTATCAACATATTATTAAGGAAATAGTTTGGGAGACACTAACTAGGTATTTACCATATTTGGTAGCAAAAGTGGATGTGTATCACCAATCTTTTAGCAAATATGAATCGTATCTAAATATGGATATTATGACGCTCTTAATTTCTACTATGAAGTGATTTTGTAAAATGTACATACAACAAACAACGTTTAAGGCATGTTGCTTAGATGCATCAATGTTGCTGCTCGGCAGTGAAGAATCGACGTTTAACATTCACTGCATTTACTCCGGATTACGGGAAACGTGTAGTTCAGAAACTGATTTATGCCCGTAAGACTAACTGTGTCAGGTACACAGATCGGTAAGATGTAATTCCTTACATCTTATGTAAATCTAATTGTTTAAAGTGTCCTACTTGTGCACTTTATGAGTGCATGGCAAAGTAAGTACCCCATGAAATTTACAACAAAAGTATTTGTACTTTTGTTGTCTAGCTACACATGCGAAGTACGGGGATCGGCGGGTATATAAGGGCCCAGCCGAGCTCGCAAGGCAGCATTGTATAACTTTACCTTATTGAGAGTTTATCTCCCTCTATGAAAGAATTTCTGTTGAGCATTGCGCTCCAGATCTTTTTACCAACTTATTTCTGAGAGTCATTCCTCAGAAAGCTGCTAAACATATTTCCTCCGAGAAATCATTTAGCCACTAACTTTGAACTTCCTTCAAATGTTCCCATGATATACCAAACATTAATTATCGTGTTTGTTTCATCTTTATTTTCATAAGAACTGAAGTGCATTTACTTGCATTGAGGAATAACCGAACCTACAACTTGTTATTTGCTAACACGTGCATTTTCATATAACACTAACTTAGTGCGTAAAAACTGTATGATATTAGTTTTGGTACCATGGGGTCTATTTTTAAATTAGATGAGGGATGCATTTAGGAGACAACTTATATTATGATACTTAGGCTACATATTTCGATATAAAAATGATAAGCAATATCAAAACAAATCTAATATTCAATCAGGCATCCTTGAATACAGGAGTGGTGCCTTCCTTTTGTATTGAATTTCAAATGTTTTCATGTTTTTGTATTAAACAGTAACCATAGATACGCCATCTTAATTGGTACTACTTCCTTTACCTGAAATGGAGAAACGAGGGATTTTTCATACATAGATATTATTAACAAAGTTTGTGGAGTGTTTTGCTATTTATTTGTCCATGCAGCTATGCAGTTAAAAGGAAGTAGTATTTCTTAGTAAGCTTTTGTAGTACCATCAAAATCATATAGCTAATATGATACTAAAAATTAAAGTTTCAAAAACAGTACAAAAATAGTTTGAAGGGCAAACTTTATACACAAAATAACTAAATTCACTTTTTGTTAAGGTAGTGAATGTTTTGCATTTTATGTTCTTCATCATCGTTATCCTCCTTAACATGAACATACTTCCTAGTTTCTCTACATGCTTAAGTATTGTTATTATTACGCTTCTAAATCACAAACACAACCTACATTATCAGTTTTTTGTCCTTCCCATAATTGTTTTTTTGCATTGATGGATGTACGACATTTCCTGCTCCCGTATAAATTTAGTTAAGTTGATTTTAAATTATACATGTAGCCAAAGGATAAACATGTTTTCATTCTAAAACTATTTTTATATACCGTACCAACTTGACTGTAGTCTAGCAAATTTCCGTTTGGTAAATCACAAATAATTCTAAGCCATATTCGTAAGACGAAGAAACAAATCCTAACAAAAGCCACACACACGACTTTTTACAAAACGTTGTTTAGCAATTATCTATCCACTTACAGTATTTATAGCCTGAAGCTGAAAATGTTGAATAAATTTCAAAAGTTGGCATTTCACATTATTGAGTCGGGGTTTGCTTATTTGGAACCCCTTCCCATGATATGGAATGAAAATCGCACCCAGCTTGTATTTAACAAATCAAAACTACACTTGTTAGTATTTGCGTTAAATTTCCTTCTTTGTAGTCTCATTTGCTTGGGGGCAACATACGACTTTATTAGTCACATGGCCATACATCCACAACGTGGGAATCGTGTCACTCCATATAATATGCTCGGCAATAACAGCGACGATTATTTTAGCCATACTGTTGACTTGCGTTGAAAAAGAAGTAATGATGGCGACCAATGCTCTGATTCGATGTCACGAAGTTGTTGGACGGAGTAAGTAATCTTGTTCAGTACATATCAATTAGGTACAAAAATTGCGTTATCTTTTGTTATTTTGTTATCTTTCAGATAATCCCGAACAGCCCATCAGGCTGTCAGATGTCATCATATTAGGGTTTGCAGGAGTAACCCCGCCCTGTCCTTTTGTAATCTACGCTTCGTCGCTGTACTTCAACTATGACCCTCACTACTTCGTATTTGGGGATATGCTACAGGATCCGGAATATGAAAAGACATCAACGCAAACACAGATATGTATATTTGTTGCTCGTTGCATTGTGACCACCTCAGTATTTGATTGCTTTCGGGTTGCTTGCATGGGCTTCATGTTGGGGTTGATCATTGTTGATAAACTGCAAGCCACTTTGAAACACATTTTAAATGGGATTTCCAACGACAGCGGTCTTGAAGGTTTCATAATACACTACAATCAGATGTCCATTGCGTACAAATATTTGAGCTCTGTGCTTGAAGGCATTTTGTCGGTGGCGGTAACTGGGGCCTTTTGGGTTCTCGTGTTTGCCGCCTGGATTGTACTAAGGGGCTATAACATGATTAACATCTACATGTATTTCATGGTCGCGTCTGTATTTGTTGTTGCATCTTGCATGTCGCTGGTATTCCTAACCATTGTTGCTGAGTTTACGGAATGTTGTTCAGAGATCACTTCTAAAATGGGGAAAGTAGCGGATTTCCAACATGCCAATGCACAAACTGATACTGGTAAGAGAAAGCATCAGACAAATAAAAAGAGCGCCAGGTCATTAAGGGCTATTAGGTTTCAGTACGAATCATTTCTTAATATAGGCAGAGAATTCACAATGAATGTGGCAGCCAATTGGATACGAAGAGTTGTGGATGTGCTTTTAATTTTCTAACTTTTAGTTAATGACTACACTTATGGATGCGTGATGGAAAACAGTAAATATGGTATTACAACTAATAAATGATATAATTTTATGATCCTTTATATGATATAGTATTAGCAATGCTTTTATATAAATATTTTGAAAGAATCATATTTACTCAATATATACACTGCTTATTAGGTTCTCGTAAGAAATGAAAGTAGCATTGCTTTAAGGTTATTATTTCATTCAAATCTAGAATTTATTTACAAATTTTAATATAATATAATTTAATTTAAATATAATTTTACGAGCAAACCCCCTTTAAGAACAAATACATCATCGTGACAAATTGTGTAATATTATAAACCCAAGGAATTACAACCCATAGCATGAAATCAATATGACACTTATTGTTTCGTACAATAAAATCTTTATGTAGTATAGCTTCTATTGTTAAGCAGCTTATTAATTAATACTTTCCCTTCCAAATGTTTTACGATTTAATTTTGTAACTAACTAAAATTATCAACTCAACAAATCACCTTTGTATAAGTTTCTTGGTTAATACTGCATCTGCAAATGCGCATAATAATTATTTAACAATAAGCTGCAAATAGGAAGGTGCAATTAAACGTATATTAGTTTCTGAATTATTGTATTGAAAAGATCACACAAGCAACAACTCCATTAATCTAATTTATTGGTAACATGTTTGAATGAGCAACCAATTTCTATATTGATAAAGTGTCGTCAACTAGTCTTAAGTTAACACATACAACACTACTAATATGCATATTATTATTACTACTACTTTGACGATATATGTAACTGTATTTATCATCCACAAAATTTTATGAACCGACTTACAGATTCGTGAAATATCATAGTTGAAGTTACATTTATAAAGCTGTGATTGATTCCTGTGTATTTATTAACTAAGCATGTATAAGAGTACATATTGTAATTACGACAAGATTAAAGATTTAACATTTTAACATTTAACAAGAATTTTGCTTTGTATAACAATATTGCTATGTATTGACGTTTGCCCTACAACATTTGTTCCGTCTATATTTTCTGGTTTTCATTTGCTTTCTTTGTTAAAACTAATAACTTTTCCATTCTTTTTATATACACTTTACTTGTATAAAGTATAAGAGGGCCGTTCAAGATATTAGCTCATAAAATATGTAAACCATATTAAACATTTTAAAGAACATATCTGTGTGTACAATAGACATACAATTTCAATTGAAATATACAGTTTTTTTAATTTAAAAATTCGGAGTTAAAGTAGTCGTGGAATGTTTAAAACATTAACCTATATGTTAATTAAATTATAGAATTTCTAGGTTCTAAACTAGTTTGAATAAGCCGGTAATAAATACATATTGTACTAGATTTGCCATGTTTTCTTAGTTTTATTATTATTTATTAAATTTAAAAATGTTCTACTACAACTTATGATTTGCAACAAAATTTCATCTCGAAACGCTTTGAAGTGTCTAAATATGTTCAGGTATCATTAAAATCATTTTTATTTTTATTTTTACATACAATTTAACAAACACAAATTTCCTTTACATTTACTTCCTCAAAACCAATCCTTTATAGAACTATAAGTATAATATTTTTAGTTTACATTAATACTTTATTTGAAACTATAACTTTTATTTACAGATATTGGTGAGTACTTAATGGTGTTTATGAAATGCAAAAATTTAAATGGGGGGTATACAACACAAACAGATTTTGGATCACCAAATATTATGTGATCATCAAAGCAGTTTATTAGATAAACGGCCCGGAGGACCAGAACAAAAAACGAAATAAACGTAGGAATATGATTTTCACAGTTGAGATATGGATAAAATGTACTATCCACTTTAAAAAGTACCCATGAATCATAACGACCATAAACACAATTTTGCACCAGTGTTCCACCTTCTTTGCTGCAAACATTACAAGACAGCATTCGTTTAATGCTAATGGAACATTGTATCCAACAAATTAGATGTCAGCAAAACGGCATCCACCGTGTTCATTACAATTATAGTGAGCACTCTTGTTTTCGCCTCAGGCATCATGAGACCCCATCCGTAGATATAAAACGCTATTGGTTGTAAGCTTCGTAGTACCCGTTTATTCATTCTTACTGACCCCCTCTCAAATTCAAAAACTCTTCGTTTCCAATCCCGAATTAGGGCAACACTAATTTTACCCGACTTTGTACCATATGGTAAGACTGTGCTCAATACCGGAATAATCCCAACTGTCATTGCTGGGCACACCATATAAATTAGTGGTGGTAGATGCTTCCACGCTAAGAGCGATCCAGTTATTGCCATTACAGCCATCATCATCCCCGCTTGCACTACTGCAAACATAATGTACTCACAAGACCTCATTACTTTTACGTGTACAATATACATCATTTGATATTGTTTTAATGCCTTTGATAGATTTTCTTGGGCTAAACGTTCTACTTTTTCTAACAGTTTCAGTGTTATTTCAGTAGTAGAAATTATAATTATAATTATATACCGAAGAGCTCTGCATCCCTCTATACATCCAATAATGGCACAAATGGGTGGAAGTATCCAAAGTGGATGTGCTATCCAATATTTATAAAACGGCATGTGCATGTCGACCTTGAACAAGTATAGTAGCGCCTTAGTGTTCGGATCCAGACCACTAAGCAGTACACCCACTGCGTAAAGGTAAGGAATGACCGCGGAATACATGCAACACACTTGGGATAATCCAACGTAATCTACCTGTTCAATCCTGGGGAATGTCGCAATTTTTTTTATTTCTGCGAAAACTAATTTGGATAAACGTGAATTTTGCGAGAGGAGTGGACTGCTAACACTCAAACGTTTTCTTAAACCAAACAAATAATTAACGTATTGTATAGCTTCGCAGCCATCAAGAAGAATTGTGATAGTAATACCGTTAATCAATATCATCGAAGGTAGTAGAATGACGGTGTAAAATAGCGCCTCTACTTCCACAGTACGAGGCTGAAATATTGCCAAGTAGAAAAGCACATAAAACGTTGATAATGGCCAGGCTAGTAAAGTTGTCGGGAAAAAGGATAAATAAAAGGAAAGCAGCGATTTGCTCGAAAAATGATAATACTTCCAACGACGTGTTTTGCAGTCGAATCGCACAATGTAAGGAGTGCACAGGCATAATTTAGAAATGGACTCGTTGTACTCAAAAACTTTGATGGAAAGAGCACTCATTATTAGGGAAATAAATAATGACAGATTAAACACATTTACATTACTTCTTCCTAATCAATATCTTAAATTATAGGTGCAAACTACATACAACAAATTATACTTTTTTCCACAACATTGGGTGTAACCATATTATTGTAATACTACCTTATAGCGAGAACTAATGTTAAAATTAAGCCAATGCGGAAACGTTACGGGTTATACTAAAACTGCATGTATACTTACAGGAAAGCAAAGCAACAATATGAATGTAAATCAATACTGGTAAAAGCTTGAGCCAAAGTTTTGTAAATTTACTAGTGATAAAATGTAATGTAGTTGAAGTTATGTTGTTCTATTCCTAAATATTTGCCTGGCAACACGATTTAAGATTTTTTGTTATGTTTTACGACAAGGTTTCAATGCAAAAAGGATTTTACATTTTATAAGGGATATACAACATTGATGGATTTTGTTTTGTATATCAATATTGTTGCTATGATTATAGCGATATAATATTTTCCCTTCCATATATTTTTTCTGATGCTTTACTTCCTTTACTTTTATTAAAGTTTTCATTGGACGGATAGTGGTACCACAGAAATTGTTCATAAAATATTTAAAATTTACTTTTGTATTAATGTGCTTGCCGAAATTCAATTTTATGTCAAATGTAATGACTAACAAGGAAAATCATCCAACTACTATACTGAGAATGAAACAAATCAGGGACTTACTCATAGATAAGTCTATATAACTAACACCGCAGCCGAATATAACTGTGAGGGTGTTCCAGGGGCCATTAATATTTCAGGACTCTTTTTACCCAAATTGTCCATCATCTAGTTTGATATTTACTATAAGAAGGTAGATGTAGTTAAAGGTTTCCCTTCTCCTTTCCACTTTTTGGAAAGTATGCGCAATAAACCCCCAAGACATACTTGTTTACTATAGGATGATACTGTTTGACAAAAATGCAGTAAGAATGAAATTAGTATCAGTAAAATTTTTTCTGTTTCTATCACTAGGAGATCTCTTACCTCTTATTTAGAGACGAAAACTTTAAACTGCATTTGTCACATTGTAATATTTTAATTGTTGTATTTCTTCATGCACGCAGCTTTATTGTGTTCCAATGCATTTATTAACAAACATACTGATTGCATAAACTACTTTCAGCATTAAATTGCTTTCCGTAGTAAATAGTGTTAATGGGGGAAAAATGGACTATCTTTGGTTTATTTATGGTTTGCTCGTGATATCTATTATAGTTAGGTTATATGGATTAATAGCCGTTTTTTAAAGCTTAAAAAACATTTCTTCCAATATTCTCAGTACCGTCTACTGCTTAAAGGCGAAAGAATGCACTTTTTTCTGCGCCTAATTACCAGTGTCCACTGGACTATAATACCTTGTTGGTGAAATGTTTAAAAATATTCCAAATACTAGTAGCATAATATTATTGTAGTACTAAATAAAGTTGTTTTGTTTTCCTGTACAAAATTTGGTTTTTTTATCCAGAATAAAGCTTTATTGTAGAACATGGGAATGAATACATTTATATTAGATTCGTAAATTTCCTTTGTTTTTACTACGATACATATTTTGAAGAATGCTATATTTATATTACAGTACGCAAAACAATTTTAGTTTAAAAAGTAAATTATTATTGGCATATATACGAATGTGACTAAAATCATTTTATTTCTCCTAACTTGTAACATATTTATAGATAAGTGTTTAATTTAATTTTACTTTTGCAAAGTCACCTTACATATTAATTTGATTTTGTTAATACATGTTTAAAATACATTTGCCAAATGCTAACTTTAAAAGTTTTAATTTGATATAGTATATTATCAACTCTATTAAATGCTTTCAGAAGCTACAAGGATGATAAAAGAAGTCATTTATTTTCAAGTAACTTCAAGAATCAGTGTACAGGCATGTGTAGAGCAGGTGGATGAATGAATATATACCATAATGGTCCATAACAATTGAAATAGTACGAACACACAACAAAACAGGTATAATATGACTTGACTGTATATACAAATATGGACAAATATATGACACATTCCCCATTATTGGTGCATTTAATTGTTTTGCGGTTGTGTAATCGTAAAGGAAATCGGAAACAAAAAGCGAATGTTGTTTGGGGTAACAGGAATTCATTAGCTATTTAATGCAATTCTATAAATTTAAATAAATAATTGGAAAAAATTTAAATTCCACAATAGATTTGCTTATATTTTACGAGTTCCGATCTTCACTATTCTACCTAAACCACCGAATCTTAAACAACATTATTACCGTCAAACAAATAATCTGTAGCAAACAACTATTGATATCGTGTTGTCATCAACTTGGCTGCTAATAGCAGTGTCCACTGTATTCTGTACAATTATTGTAAACATCTTCGTCTTTGTTTTTGGGCAGGTGGGGTCAGTCAAGTGACATCAGGGATGGGCAGGTGGGATCAGTCAAGTGACATCAGGGATGGGCAGGTGGAGTCGGGGACAGAAGTTTTTTTATATTATGGTTACATGTCTTGTTAATACTGGTATTGAGATTTGTTCCTCCAGCTAATTACTGTTTTGTTCAATGCACAAAGTCAATCAAGGCATTATTCATCACCTAACCTATAGGAGCTTTCGCAATGGGTGTATTGGAAGATTGCATTAAGTAGATATTATGAAATATGTTATGCATACGATATGTATTTCAATTATGGCTTCCAATGATTCAAATATTTCTGTCAGAGTATTCTTTTCACTCAAATAATGCAGTATACTCCCCCATGTACTGACTGGTGGTACTGTCTGATACGTTTGTTTTGGAGTACTACAAGACCTGTGGATTCGCCGTTACATGGCAGGTAATAAGCCTTTTGTCGTCAGCTGTGGAAGTATAAACGTACGTTGTTACTTTTCCTCTTGAAAACATTGTCGCTTCTATGGATTTTTATGGCAATTGTGGTTTGGAAGCCGGAACGAATGTATTGATATTAGATAGTTAGAGCAACATTAAATACGTAATATAATTTATTCTATTGGTGAAGACACAGTGTTTCATAATACAAATTTTCGTCCCAATGTTGGGACAGGTTGCTAGTTATTTTTATTTAACACCGATTCATTTATTCGCGTGACCTCCAGAGGTAATCAAAGATCATGTAGATTGGGAGGGAGATAAAATATACTCCCGGGGAGATAAGGTAAGAGCTTGAATGCCAATTGAATATCCCAACAATAAAATATAAATTGCATAATGACATTATGAGCAACCAATACTCAATATGTCCATGTCGAACGATAGTAACTGGCAGCAATCCAAATGCGTTCTCAAAGTCTCAAACAAACATGATATTAACTAAAACTACTTGACGCAGCGAAAACTACTTGACGCAGCGTCTTTTAACATGCACGGACCACCCTTTGCGTATTGTATTCTCCTTTCCGTACTTGTTTTACTAGTGTACTATACACCATTATAATTCCACCTTGCCCTGCATACAAATATACGTTGTCAATTGCATTCCAAGCATACGCTCAGTATATATAATTTTACAAGGGAAGCTTGATGGAGCGACATATTTTGACATGTAAAAAATACAATTTCGTCTGTCACTGAAACGATAAATAGAAAACTAGTAACTAGACCGTGGTATCCCGCGGAGATTATTTAATATCCTGATATCTCGGTTTCCGGCATCCACGTTAATCATCCTGCCTGTGTACAATACAGTTGTTCTTTCGGCGTTGTATTGTTTGTAGAATACATGACGTCATAGAAAACATGCATAAATGTTTATGAACTTCCAGTTGAAAATATATGATGGACCATCAAGGTACTTGAGTTGTTTTACTAAAAATTACTTCCGCGTTTGAGAATTTGTAACGCTATTTTCACCTTATTGGAAATTACAAATACAAGTTTAAAATATGTCAGTTTGCCACAGGGAAAGACGGCAAGCTTGGGTTGAGAGTACCCATGACATAGGTAAGCCAATCAAAATGGTTAAACCCGGACTCGCCAATGCAAGTGTGAAATTAAAAGATTTAAAGAATCAATATATTTTAGCAGACTCATGTGTAACCAGTTACACGGATAACTTGAATGACAACTCATCCTCCACGTTACCTACCACCTCTGTTGTGCGACAACAACCAAATGTAGCAGAGCGGGACACTGGATCGGGTTCGCATATTATAAACATGGAGATTGCCACTCATCCAACAAATGAAGTGGAGCATGGAATATATGGCAGGGTAGATTCTACACAGCAACTGTGGTCCGTTTTGCAGAACTATTGCAATATAATGTTTTATTCGGCCATCACAACCGAACGCATTGAACGGATCTGCCTCGCAACCGGTGGCTTTCCACCACCGATTGTGTATTCTTCTTCAGCAGGTAGTATGTCCACATAGCTTAGATCACCTAATGTGTACTTTTGAAGATAAATAGTAAATTATTGGCTTATTCACCTACCACACCTCAAAACTTTCGAAATTAGGCACCAATTTAAAAAAAATACCCTCATAAGGTACATATATTTCACGTGTATTCTGTACAACTTTGTACGATTGCACAGGTTCATTTCAGTTACGTTTAAAGTACTCATATGTAGAATGCTGACTGCATTACTGAAACGCGAAAAGTGTTTTTCTGAATCCGGAACTTTGGAACTCTCTTTGACTAAATAGTAAACCCCGTCTCATAACTTTGTAAACAGTGATATACAGCCCATGATGACGTCGCGTTTTAGAAACCGTGTAACTTAATACGTAAATATGACTTTTGTACCCCGGACTAATTTGAGCAACACTACCAGTAGGATTTCATTGGTTTTCGCACGGGGGAAGTAGGCTAAAAAGTGTTGCATATCTCCATGAACAATTTTTCTCCATTTACGTAATGTTAAAAAATGATCACAAAGACATGCAACAATTTTTAGTCTACTTACGCCGTGCGAACAGAAGGTGAAACGCCATCATCAAAATCATCAATATTTGCAAAGAATTTAATGTTGCG
>JAHZNE010003256.1:0-11234 GCA_027744055.1 Callyntrura sp. NNG-2020
TTCGAAAACACTCGTGTAAAACAAACTCGACGAGACCCTGACTGAAATGAAAACACAATTTGTTTAGTGTAACGTATAATTTTGGGCATGGAGTAAAAAAGGGTTTCAATGAAAACATTAGACAAGTCTGATTGTGTGCTTGCCAAGATTGGTGTTAGAAAACTTAAACTTCACTCTTCACTTTTTCCTTCGTGAGCACAAAAAATGGGAGATACTCAAAACAATTTTCCATCTAACAAAACAACTTATCTCAGATTTCCAAACCGAAAATTACAGAGTGCACAAGCATGCGTTTTTATACTTTGTTACGACGGAGTCACATTGTAGAGAGATGTCGTTGTTTTGTAGACACTTTTTTTAGGTTTGATGATCCCCCTCTCCATCTGCTTCTCTGCAAAACAAGGGACAAAAAAAGAAGAGTCAGCATTGCATGGGAATCTTTGAACGTCTTCACTTTTCTATCACGTGTCTCAGATTATTGTTCCGTTTACGCAATATGCAAAGGAATTTGGAAGTACAAAAAAGCAATCCTTTGCAGGAAATGACACAAATGGCGACGCTGATGAAAATTCACAGCTTTTATTTGTGTAGTCTTGTGTGAATCAAGCTGGCATTCCTTTGGTCGGTAAATTTCTTTGTGACAAACAGGACAGCTTGATACAGTGTAGGGGCTTGTAGCAGGATTTAAAAACAAAATGTCTTTTGCAGAAAAACTGTTCTATCATCACCAAGCGTTGTTACTGTAAACTTTTTCGTGGGTAGATGTGAAATTTACAAAATTGTGCGTGCAGTGTGCATGCCCAATGGTCGTATAATATTATGGACACTTCAATGGATGTTGTGTGCATGAATGCGGATAATGTGTTCATGGTCTTTGGACATTTTTTTCTACAAGGAGAGAATTGCATATAACAAGGGCTATGTCATATACTCTTTTACTTTTCGGTGCTATGCGCTCTATTGGTTGTAATGCATATTGAAATTTATCCATGACATGCGACATGAATCGTTACATCTTTATTACATCTTCCTTGACGTGTAAATGTCGAACTTCTTCATAGTAAATAGTAAATGCCAAGTCGTTTCAATAATGACATGACAAGTGAATGAAATGACGTGATTTTAATGTAATTACAGGGATTCAAAGAAGCAAATCTTCAATGTTTCTGGAATGCGGCGCTGAGTGAGACATTTCGAAATATACAGTACAAGGGCTACATTGTGCCATCCACCATTCTTGTCGGTGCTCTACCCAAATTCTTGTCCATTTTGAGGACAGCTTGGTCCAGACAGATGCTTCGAAGTCCTGCTGGCTACCGGATTGAGTTTGTTGGTAAGTAAAAAAAACGAAATTGCGGGTTACGGTAATGATATGATGGCAATTGAGATTTATCCTAAAATATTCTTGCGTTCCCTCGTTTTGTGAGACGAGTGCACGCACGCTGTTTGAATGGCAGAAAAAGTGGACTTGATGAAGCACATGTCCTGCCAGTTCTGTAGTAGTAGTAGTACTCTCCTTTTTTACAAATTGTACGAAAACAAAGATAAGACAGAATCCCTATCATTTACCGTGTATTTATGAGGATATTATGTTTGTGGTTTATGAGACAAGGAAGGATTGTAAAAGTCAAATTACTTTCGTTTTTACTTGTAATGCAGCCAGCTTTAATGACAGCTGCGAAGAAGTCGTCGAGGCTTAAGAGTTTTTCCCTTTATTCTGACAAAAAAAGTACAAACTCGGTAGCTACAGTTGTTTCTTTATGATGCACAATTAAGATCGTTTTTATGTGGCCAACTCTCTATAACACAGTCCCCCGATTTCTGCGTAATACACGTAAAAAGCATTTTGTTTGAATAGCTAAAGTTTAACAAGACAGACGGCTGTTGAAATTGAGAGACTACTACACTACAGCAGCGCGAGTATAGGGTGGGCTTAGTATACTCAATAAAACTTGACTGATTTATGATGATTACAGGTGAAATCGAAGAAGTGATTGCTGATCCTATTCAAAAGGGCCAATTTGCACCACTCTCGGACTCATTGTGTTGGGCGATCCTTGAGCTTACTTCATTGGGTCAGTTTTTCTATATCAGTTCTTTGTATCATCGTACATGATTTCTCATGACTTTAAAAAGAACTTTTGATTTTTTTACATAAATATTTCACACTTGTTCAAAAAGTTACCTCTTTATTGTGGGTAGCTGTGGCACTTTACTATTACAACGACTACTCCAACAACGCACGCGTGCATAAAATACAGGAAATTTGTTGCATGCACTTTTCCTCTATATGTGGTCATGTTATGAATGCAGGTGAAAACGACGGAGTTGACTTGAAATCGAAATCCGCTATACACGCATACCTATAGATACGACAGATGATATACTTATAGGCTCTCCCATTGAACATTTCCCTTTATAATACTAATACGCCACTACAACTACTACATACTACTACACCACCACAAGAATGTATTTCGTAGGTATTCTAATAATCGTCATGTCATATCAAAGATTTTTTGCCTTTTCCTGATGTAAATCTGAATCAAAGTGACGTTTATCATCTTGCGCCAAGTCAGGAAACCTTAAATGGACTTGTCGGAGGTTTACTTTTATTGGCTGCGTACACCTGATTGTAGTTTGTAATCCGTTTACAACGACGAAGAAGTTACGTGGACGGAAAAGTTATTGTACCCAAAAAATGTGTATAATATATTTAGAGTTGCTCCTTAAAAAGTTATTTTTCCTTTTCGATGCACGCTGCTGCTACGCTGCACTTTACAGATTTTGTTGAACAATAAGCATTTTATTATATTCGTATGCAATTTTTGCATATTATGTGGTACCTTTTTCTACTCATCATCCTCATAGTGTGAGATGCTTAAACAGACACGACGTTTAGTGGTAATTATAATTTACATTTTAACGTCGCCGACAAAAAAAGCCCAACACTTTAAAATTCCCCACCCCCGACCCAATAATAATAAAATGACAACATCCGAGCTTTGTTGTAGGGAAGCCGACAAAAAAGCCCAACACTTTAAAATTCCCCACCCCCGACCCAATAATAATAAAATGACAACATCCGAGCTTTGTTGTAGGGATTTAGTGAGACTTGTCACATTAATTAAGATTTCATCCCGTGTAATATGCTGTATAATGGAACAATAGTCAACAAAAAGAAAGATTGCACCAGTGCAAAAAGTTCATTCTCCCAAGCGGCGGTAAGTGGTGATGAAATTGTTGTGTGTAGTAGGTAGGTACGCTATTATCATCATTTTGCAGACACCAAAGTCTATCTCTAGTATTTTTAAGTGCAAGTGAGAGTTTTTTCCCTTTTTAATGAGTTATGACAGCTAAAAGCCAGATTCACCTTCGTTCCTTCACTGCTTTCAAAAATAAATTTAATTTCATGGTGAAAAATTTTGGTGCGTTCACGTTGTCTTATATAGGTAGTGTGTTTGCTTTTTTAAAAAAACATCAAATGTCCGCCCGTTACACCTGTTCTCTGCCGTACATTTTGTGCACAGCCAATTTGCAAGTTTGTGTATCCTGTTACTGCTGCTCTGGTTGTATTACCATATCATGTCATCATCATCATTGCAGTTACGCGCACATAGGCAGACAAAAAGTTCGTTGTAGCATAATAACCCGAATCGATTGTTTGAGTAAACAGTGACTAGCCATAAATGAATGTGTCAAAATCATCAACTCTCCAACAATCCAATCAAAGCTTCCAAAGAAGACGGTCTATTATAAAACGGTCGATTTTATGTACCCACATACCTGAGAGCTTGCGAGCATTAAAAGCGAAAGAAACAACAACAACAAACCTAGGCGCGTTATGTATACACACTCTACGTTCCTCACCTCCTCATCGACATCATCAAAGTTTAATAATTATTTACCTGGTTTTGCTTGCACATTTAATTTTGATAATGTGTGTAAATAAACACCAAATATTATAATGGCGGATTGACGATGCGTGAAGTTTGTGTGATTGACGTCGAGAAAAGAAAACGACGTTTGACGTAACGCAACGTGAATGTGGTTTAGAGGCTTCACTTCTTAAAACCGCACTAATGAGCACACACTTTTGCTTGTTTCGCTAGAAGTTGAATAGGTAAGAACAATAATACTTGAAGAGGGCAATGTGTTTGTTGACGTTCCGTTCATTAACATATGTGTACCTATATCCGCTTGCACAGCATTACACTCGTCAAGCATTATTGAATTTAAATTGATAATTTTGCTTTCGATTTCAGGTCAATAATTTTGTATACATTAATTTGAAACGAAACATAAAGGATAATCATAATATTTTGGCTAACCTTATACAGCAGTCGGACGGAGTGGTTTAGAGTGTTTACTATGTTGATTAAGAGCATAGAGAGAGTGTTTGCGTGTGTTGTAAAATGTTGAATTTTTATTATTTATTACCTATTATAGTGCATTATTATGGTGTTTTATTAGTAGTTATCACATGTGCTCATAATGGTAATAAATATTCCCTGTTTAACTTTAAAAGTTGCTTGAGCAGCATCATATAGCAGTCAGGATGATTTGTTGTTTTCGTCATTATGCGGGGTAAAATGGTTTATGTAAGGAGTTTTTTTTTGAAAATATCAATTAATAGGTCAAGAGGCGTTCGTGGACTCAATTATGTCAGCGTTACAAGTGGCGTTTCCTACCATGAGCTGTCCGAGCAGAGAACTGGTCTTCCAGACGCTTGAGAAACTGATCAAAGAAAGAAAAGTGTACCAAACGTCCCGTGGTTATTTTGTGGTGACCCCAGACATTTTCCGTTACATGGTTTCTGCCAATTTTCATGAGTTTGATGGAACACTTCCATTTGGCAGCAGTAATCCAGGCATTACGCTAGACGCCTTACTTCATCCAAACTGCCCTGAAGGTGTGTCAATATTACCATTTACTGCTATGTTGCATTATATGGCGCTCATGGCGTGTTGCAAGAGTGCAAACAAACTGGCTTTTTATTTTGCTACGTGCCAGCTGCATTTTGTCGCTTGTCATAACGTTATAAATTTTCATGTTACATATGTCATCCATATTTTTTCTCCCTGTCTTCTGCCAGACAAATTGAGCTTTTCACATCAATCGTGGGAATCGGCGGCTGACCACAATAGATGTTCGTCCACGTCCACTGGCGAGGAAATGATTGAAGTGGCTCCCTCGCCCAAATTGAAGAGACACAATTCGCTTAAACTGATTCGTCAGCGAGATGTTGCGGTAATATTAATGGTCATATACACTAGCTTTACAGTACACATTTATTGCCATTATTTGTCTACGGTATTGGTATTTTTCATCCCTGAAATGGTCATATGGGTCGTGTCTAAAACGACTTCTCTCGACACTTGTTGCATATACGCAGCCCTATCATGCTCAACCCTCTTCAATCACAAACAAATGTTTCAAACAAACACAATAAATATAGAGAGAGAGCTCACAAAAACAGAAAATGCACATTAAGATTTATTAGTCATATGTTAAAGGACATCATCCCATTTATTATTTAACAAATCCACAAAGGTAACCCAGATGTCAGGTTCAACGGGACATCGGAGACACTCGCTTAGATTGCCAAAATCCAAGTCCTGTGGTCGCATGAATGACACCGGGGAGGACGACGAGGAAGTAAAAAGAGCTAAGGTTAAGAGTTCAACCATTGAACATATCTCACGAGCAATGAGAAGTCTTCGCACTGGTACGATGACGTCCACGACAAGTAACAACACTGACGGTGGTGGTGGCGGTACAACTGGTGACGGTGAAAAAAGCAAGAAGAGTAAGTTGAGAAAGACGTTTGAAATAGCTATTTTAAATTATGCATGCATGTGTACACACAAGGTATTTATGTAATGTAAATTAGGCGAATAACAGAGCAAGAGCAACCAACCAGATTTGTATTTTATCTTTAATCCTCATCTCTCTCGATGATTCTTTGAAGTAAGCTTAAAGCTTAATAGAATTTCTATACGTTTGTTGTTGGTGTAGTGAGTGATACATGAATGCTATTACATTACCACATATCGTTTTGTGTACACAACAGAATGAAATTCCTTGAAGGAGCAACAATAGCTGTTTACGATTCATTAGCTTCTTAAAAACTACTCCTTTCTTTCTTGCTCAAGCATTCAGCGTTCATTCTGACGACAAGACAATAAAAAAAACTTTTATTTTCAGACAAGTCTTTGTTGAGCAAGTTGTTCCCATTCCGCCGCTCAAACAGCAAGTCAAGAAATGAAAAGATAACACGAGCAACATCAACAACTGTAGCAGCTGCATCAACGTGTCGCGACTCAACGTGTAGCAACACCAGTACAACCACTACCACCAGCTCGTCATCAGACGGTTCAGTAAGCCCTCCTCCTACAAAAACAAAGCATTCTGAGAATGTCAAAGATTCTGCCAAGTTCATTTCCACGCAGACACAAACTTCAAACTCAACTGAGCAACTTTGCGTGCCATCGATAACGCTATCTTTATCGTCATCATCTCCATCGCCTCCATCTTCTTCACATCCTGTCTCTTCCACGATTCCTTTGGCTGAAACCAATCCTGTGAGAATGATGGCCGTTGATTCAGCGGCGGAGCGTACCTCAGTCGATATTATTCTGAACCAAGATTGTATCAATGGGGATGGCTCCCATCAAACCAGATCTAGTAGTCGAAGGTCAATGTCTATCTTGGATGAAAGTCCACTGTATGATGTGCTGCAGGATATTCCACCAAACGCGCCAACTGCGCATACTGGCAGATGTGGCATGAGTCAAATTTCTCCGGATTTTCAGGTGGGTTGTCCCGTTGCTCCTCCGACATTTCCCGGTTTCCATCACCATCGCGGAGAGTCTTCTAGATGTTCTACGTTGAGTAGCCAAGCAGCTTCAAGTCTTGGCTACGGCAGCCAAGGTCATCCTAGTTTCTCAAGCAACTATAGTCCTAATTTGGACAGTGGATTGGCGTCCTATGGTTACTACGTAGGGGATGGTAGCGTTGCTAGTAGTAGCCATAGTCCTTGTGGGACCGCCTCTTCTGCGCATTATGGTTTCAGTAATAATGGCACGAACCATCATAATGGTAACGGAAGTACAATGTTTCCACAACCGGCAAAGCCCACTGCCCACTCGTCAACCAGGTACAAAAACTCATACGAGTGGTACAAGAAGAGGTACCCGAATTACATTAGTCCGGCAACAGGGCGCACCTCACCTTTGTATGCCTCGTTGACTGCGCCTAGATTGAAGTCTAGGTCAAGGCCAACGTATGACTCGTTATTAGCTCCTATGGATGAGAAACACGGCGGAGGTTTGGTTCAAATGTCAGAGAATCGCAGACGGGCATCTTTATACAGTCCCAGTGAGATGGGGAACATGCAGTTTGGTAAAGGAATTAATCCCAGCGGCACAAGCAATGTCATTAGAAAACATGAAATGCGAGGAAACAGCGAACATGACAGCTCAGGAGTAGGCACGACCACAGTAACCCAAGCCGTCAAATCGACAACGAATATGGAATTAGAGTTGCTCCTCCCTTTAGGAAAAATCATGAAAGCTGCTCTGCAAGCAAAGCGTGATGCAATTAAGGATGCTTGGTTGCGAGATGAGTTAGGCCCAGGCTATGCTGCCTACGCTAATAGAAACAAGTCCAATCAGCAAAATGGTACTACTGCTGGTGCTGCAATGACAGGCAATAACACAAATGAAAATGGCACCGTAAGCAATGAACAATCCATCAAAGTTAACTTGGATAACACCGGGGCCAAGTTGCGAGTAGGCGAGCCATCGACCAAGACGGAAGTGACAACCGTGGTAAACAATAATGGTGTGATTGAAACACATTTTGACAGCTCATCAGGCATAAATCAACCTTTGGCTGACCTCACCTCTCCAAACATGCAGTCGACCGTGGCGATTAAAACACTTGGGGGTGTTACCGATGTCGTTCTAGTGAATGGAAAAACTGGACAAGAAACCAAGATAATCAGCACAGGGGGGAGTGACTGTAATCAGGATCAGGAAGAGCGTTTAATAGGCACTAATCAGAACAACAACAACAAGAGGGTGCACCAACGTCATCAACAAGATTATGATAAGCACAACAGCAGCGGCAATCTGCAGAGCCACTCTTTTAAGAAAGCCGATAAAGGCAGCAGCAGGAGCTCCTACGAAAAAAACCTAGACAAAAGAAGCACGACCACGTGTGTGAAAATAAGTGACATTGGCAAGGATTGTGCTGCTGACGAAGAAGCCATTAAAGTCTGTTGAAAAGGCATAAAAAGTGTAATGTTTGAATAGTAAAAACCTTCACACTTCATTGTCAAAAATAACGACGATAATCACAATCGACATTTTGAAGAAACTTACATGTGTGAGCTTGTTGTTGCGCACACAATGGAGGAGATAAGATAAGCGAAGTATTTGCTTGTATAGTACAAGTACATTGACAACGACGACGGCGATGATGATCATGATGATGATATGTGCAGATGATAATGGTGATGATGGTGATTTGATGACTATGATGCGATGGTAAGATCAGAAAATGAGCTGCACACATTTCTTGTTGATATTATTTAAACTACGAGCAAGTCAAGTGAAAGTTGAACAAGATTATCTTCATTAGTGACTTGTTTTTGCCAATAATTTGAAAATAGGTTGATGCCTTTTGATGGCTACTACATGACTCAATTCTGTATTTTACAAAAAAAGCCCTAACAAAATGGAAGAATGAAGTAATCTGTGTGCTAGCGGCGTTGTAGGTAAATGACAGTGGTGGACGGTGGTGGTGGTGGTGTGTGGTAGTAAAGCATGTATGTAGTAGACATAAATGACAAGTGCATTATGAAAAAGAGAAAAATAGCAATCGTCAATGCACTGTAATTTCTGCTGTTCATCTTTAAAATTACCTACTCAAAATAATATTTACAGAGAAGCACATGTGCCGCTTTTATAATCTCTCATGTAATAGTTAGCCAACGGGGCCGACTTTATTATTATAGAGTATTTCAGAATGTTAGCAGTTACGTTTACGTTGTACAACAAAATTCGGCTATTTGTCTCAACTCCTAAACATGTGGATGCATGCTTATTGGAAAAATCACAATCACTCTCTGGTGGGACCGACATATGGCAGGAAATCTGGTATATCAACCATTATAAAGGTCGTTGTAGCATAATATTAAATTTATATTGTTTACTCGCTAGAATAAAAGCGCATACGTAAAAAAAAAGCTGGCTGAGTCTTCTACTTACACGAAGCATTACAGTTTTTATGCAAAAAGTACTCCAATTTAGATAAGCCATCATCACACACGTTCATATTCATACACATTATCGCACATGTTCAAACAGAAGTCGTTCATTTACACATAAAAAACATGCATGTTTGCTGTGCGTTGCGTTGTGGTGCGTCCTACGAAAAATATGTACTCAGAAAGCTTGTAGCTAGAAAATGCTGTTCAAAAAAGTGCGTTAACAAATTTATTTACACACATTTTTCGTTTACACCTTCAAAAGCTGCAATAAATTTTGCATGGAGGCTGATACCACATTGCATTTTCGATGAAAAAAAGGCTACTCCATTTTTTCTACATACCAGAGGATCACACGCAAGCGAGCAGTAGTAGTGACGTTGTAAACATAGGCTATTATAAGCTATATCATTAAATTCAGATAGCTCTGCTTACTACAAGTGCATTACTAGAAGTAGGTACGTACTCCGTTTGTAGATGACACGCATATATATTGTGCTGCAGGCTGACATCATTCATGTGTGTATTCAAGACTATAGGTATATAAAATGGATTATGCATAATTTACTATGTTAAACGAGCTTTATGAATTTTTAAGGGAAATCGAACGCATCTTTCTCTGGTGAAGTGCCAAATTCATTAGTAGACTTTTAGACAATAATGGAACTTTTCGATTCCATATATTATTTACACGTGTAGTTTGCGATTCGTAATTGACAATAAATACACACACACATACTGTAACAATATTCCGTAAGCCAGGCTAACATAACGTTATTTTTATTATTATTATTATTACTGTAATGATCGTTATTGGCTTTCTTGATGGCTATAGGATAAGTATAATGCTTTACGTTTTGAATATATGTTGCTGCATGCAAACATGTTATTGGGGAAAATTTGAGATGAAGCTATTTCTACACGTGAAAATTTTAAAATTTTGTCAAATTTAATGAACTTCTCCTGACGTGTCAAAATTGCATATTTGCTACTAGAATTGGCTCGGCTTGTCTGCAACGTTATAATAAAAAATAACAAGAAAATATCCGAGATTCTAATCTTAAATGTTGAATGAAACACTGCCGATAATGTGGCCCTTTTTACCGGTAGATTTTTAGTTTTAAGGACTTGTCAAGCAAAGTTGGCAAATTTGATGTACAATACAATATAGCTTAAGGATGTGTGTCTGTGTGTGAGTGTAAGTTCTTCCAAAACTGCATTGATGTAAATGAACAGTCAATTTCGGTTTATTGGCAGCCATTTAAATGAGTTATTGATTTTTTTACGGTTGGAGCGCACGTTTGGTAGGCGTCCTTAAAGCGTCTACGTAGTTGGGTAAAATTGCGAGACCAGATCTTGAAGCGAACGGTCGTTTGGTGTGGCTGTTTGTGACTAATGATGATGCAGAAACGAAGATAAAAATGGAAATATGTCTAAAATGAGAATAAGACTGCAGCATCGTTCTTAATGCAATTATGCGTTATGTGTCTGTGTGTCAAATATAACAAAGTGCTATTATTTGCGTTGGGGGAAAATTGGGAAGGAGCTGGTAGAAATATAATGGCTATGAACCAGAAAGATATGGACGCTTCGCTTCAACAACAACAACATAATCCGCTAATAAACGTGTGTATACTCATTCACGACCGAGAGGTGTGCTGTCCTATTTTATCAACGAAATTAATATGCATTAAATTTAGATTGGCGCGGTAATTGCTGCGAAAAAGCAGTTTTCTTCTATCCCAGGGTTGTTGCAGGTTTCAGTAATCTTGTTTTTCTTCAAGTGCAGGGTCGTTGATGGGCACCGCTCTGTGTTTTCTGATATTTATATGAGTTCCGCTTGTTACAACAAAAAAAACGTCTGAGAAAGCAATCTCTGGTACAGATACAGATAGATTACAGGCTCTCCATCCTTGTGGCACGAAGAAACGTACTCTTGATTGTTCAACACCAACACCCA